>CALSFV010000485.1:0-97952 GCA_943737045.1 Parapristionchus giblindavisi
ATGGGATCATATCATTCTCGTCTCAAACATTCATCATCTTCTCGTATAACTAATTCAGTTCCTTCTATTAAACTTCCTACATCTTCATCATTCAAAGAAGGTCAACTTCATTCTCTTCATTAAATCAATCAATATATTCTTTACAGTACCCTCATCTTCATCACCAGTCGACATTTGTCGATCGAGAAGTGGATCAACTTCAAGTACAAATGGAATAAGACATCCTATTAGTATTAAGAATAGAAGATTGATACAAGTATTATTTATATTAATATAATCAATCAATAATATATATATTTAGAGTTGTTTCTCAAATCCTCATGAAGGCATTGGTAAAAGATCATCAAAAAGAGTATGTGAGAGTAAGGTTTGTATTTTCATTCTATCATCTCTTATTTTAATTATAAATACTATTTCTTTTCAATTTATATCTTTATATTAATTATAAGAGTATTCGTAATAACCAATTGAAAATATTGATTAAATGTCAAAAAGTTTATTTTTAATCTCTACTATAAATTCAATCAATAATTGTTTTATCTTCAGAGTGAATTCTCATCATTTTATTTATCAATGGATCAATATTCAAGGGATCTATTTGATGAAAATATTAAAACTCTTCTGAATAAAGTCGTAGCTAATATTGATTATGTTGATGAGGTATATCATATCTATTAATTCTTAATCAATCAATCGATATTCCATCAGATTGAACGTTTATCAGAACAATTTGGAAGTTCTTTAGTTGAACTTAGAAGTAAAGGATTTCGTCCTGATTTTCTTCCTTCATTAGCTGATTCCGTTTGTAAAGAATGTTTACATTTAGTACGTATCTTGTTCATTCTATATCACATTTGGTATTAGTTATCAAAACTCTTTCAAATGGATAAATGGAGAAGTATCTATATATCTATAGATAGATTATGACTTCATTTCATTTCATCTAAAATAATCTGTATTAGTATTAACTTGTTTACTTTTATTAAAGGATTCAGCAGTTCATAAGGCTCATACAACAACTGAAGCATTCTCTCAATTAGGAACATTGGTATGATTAGTAATGGATATTCATCATATACTTTATTTATTTAGTTGTTTTCTTCTGTAAGAAATGGATTTTATATGGAAATTCGAAAGAAAAGAAGAACATCAAATTCATTCTCTAGTGGAAGTAATTGTAGTAGACGAGAAAAGAAGAATTCTGAAAGTGGAAAAGGTATAAAGATCAAAGATCAAAGTACAAGATGTAATGTCTATTCTAGATGATTCTCCTCGATCATATTCACCTGATTCTCATTATTCTGATGAATATTTATCAAAAGAAGAAGATAATGGATTACTTCGACCTCCTTCTACTCTTTTATTATCAAGTAGATCATTCTAATTACCTTTATCGACCTCCTTCTACTCTTTTATTATCAAGTAGATCATTCTAATTACCTTTATCGACCTCCTTCTACTCTTTTATTATCAAGTAGATCATTCTAATTACCTTTATCGACCTCCTTCTACTCTTTTATTATCAAGTAGATCATTCTAATTACCTTTATCGACCTCCTTCTACTCTTTTATTATAAAGTAGATCATTCTAATTACCTTTATCGACCTCCTTCTACTCTTTTATTATCAAGTAGATCATTCTAATTACCTTTATCGACCTCCTTCTACTCTTTTATTATAAAGTAGATCATTCTAATTACCTTTATCGACCTCCTTCTACTCTTTTATTATCAAGTAGATCATTCTAATTACCTTTATCGACCTCCTTCTACTCTTTTATTATCAAGTAGATCATTCTAATTACCTTTATCGACCTCCTTCTACTCTTTTATTATCAAGTAGATCATTCTAATTACCTTTATCGACCTCCTTCTACTCTTTTATTATCAAGTAGATCATTCTAATTACCTTTATCGACCTCCTTCTACTCTTTTATTATCAAGTAGATCATTCTAATTACCTTTATCGACCTCCTTCTACTCTTTTATTATCAAGTAGATCATTCTAATTACCTTTATCGACCTCCTTCTACTCTTTTATTATAAAGTAGATCATTCTAATTACCTTTATCGACCTCCTTCTACTCTTTTATTATCAAGTAGATCATTCTAATTACCTTTATCGACCTCCTTCTACTCTTTTATTATCAAGTAGATCATTCTAATTACCTTTATCTATCACAATTCCCTAATCTTTCTCTATGAGAATAGAATACAGTAGTATATCAACGTGTCACATATATCATTATAATGCTATAATCATCTCAAATTATATATTAGCCAAACATTGTAATTCTCCATAATCTTCTTCACTATGAGTACTATGGATAAGATATCTTTGCATACATATTTCATTCTTTTTATTATCCCTCGTATTCTTGCATTGTTTATTATTTGATTGTAAAGAAGAAAGAGATAATACATCATATCATTATATCATCAATATCAATCATAGAAAAATAATCTTTCTTTTTGTGAGAATGTCTTTATGAACAAGTATACAAACACAGTCTCACTCACTCGTCTTCCCATAGGGGGGATTCATTCATACAATAACCTCCTCTTTATGAAGTGAATAAAGATTTAATTAGTTCTTATCGTTGAGATATATTGATAAGATCGGAAGAAGTATTGAACTGAGTTGTACTATACATATATATGTGTATTCTATTTCTAATAATAGTGAATGATTAGTCTCAGATGTCTATGTATCATTAATGATCTATTACTCTGTCATCGATACAATCTTCACGCCAAAACAACCATCAGAATGCATATGCGAATAACTATCTTCATCACTTTAAAATTGATCAAGCAATTATCAGACCACTGTGAAAACACATGAATTATGAAATTTTGTTGAATTGAGCTCAATTAGTGGTAGAAAAAAGTTGCAAAATTTTTTGGGGAGGCGGATTCGAACCCGGCTCGCTAACATAGCTAACGCGAACGCTAGCTATCGCTAGTTTTTCGCGAAAAAGTGCATGCCTGGCATGTCGGACAGATTGGAGACTATTTTTATCGGATTCTCCTTATAATTTTGCATATACTACATAATTTCTAGGAGGCGGCCGCCATTGCAACATGGCGAAAATATTTTTTGAAAATAGAGATCATTTTTTAAGACATTTTCTTCTGTTTCTCAAATACCAGAGCACCTACAACTTCGAAAACTTGGCTCCTGGCATAACTTTTCACGCTTTATTGAATGGTGTATAGCATGAGGGGTTAACATTACGATGAAAATTTCGAAGATCAAAGATCAAAGATCAACCTACGGGTCCAATTTTTGGCTGAAGTGTATCCCACCTCTAGGCACTCTGCCCTGAAAGTTTGAGCGAAATCGGACTATTTTGAAAATACTGTGTCACCCCCTCCGACGTTCTTACAGAGACCGCGTTTTAAATGCTTTAAAATATTATCCTTTAAAGAGAGTCAAAAATTTTGTATGAATGTTCTTTGCAATTAAATAATCGATATTTAAACATGATTTCCTTTTTTTAACATTTACATTAAATTTAAATTTAAATTTTTGTCACAAAATATTTAAAAACATTTTCTGAAAATATGTATGATAAAAATAACAAAGCTGACTCAAATTGCTCCTTCGAAATTTGCACGCGACGCGTCAAGTGCATGCGCTGCGGTTGTCGTATTCCAACTTGACTTTCTTTCTAAAATATATTCATGTTTTATTGACGTCATTACTCGTTAATATACAAATTGATATCTCCTAGATGACATACTTCACTAATTGGGATGAATTTGCTAAGGCTGTTGAACGATTGTATACATCTAATCCTGAGAAATGCAGGTTTGCAGTTCATGCTATATTCCTATTCTATAATATCTATTATAGATTTGTAACTTCTTTCCGTCATGTGGATAAGTCTCTCAAGATCAAGATGACTGATGATGTAGTGTGTCTACAATACAGAACTGATCAAGCTCAAGTAAGTATTGATTTATATGATGTGTTTAATCAATACTACCGTACACATGTCCTCTCTATTGTAGGATGTGCGGAAATTGGAAAAGTTAACAGGAACAATGATGAAGAAGATGGTATCTGCATAGATATGTTACATTTCTATCTATTCATTGTTTTATGTTCTTGAGTATTCCAACTGTATATCATATGCTGGTATCATCTGATTGTGATATAGTGAACCATGATAGATAATATTTATCTTCACTATTTCTCTGAGAAATAAATATATATGTAAGCGAATAGTAGATACAAGTATTCAAATGGAGTGCTATATATATGAGCTCTGACAAAGGTTATTAGTACTATACGATAACTTTCTTCTATTACATAAAACTCGAGTTCTTGAAGTTATACCGGGAAAGAAACATGGGAATGCAAATTGATCATAATGAGAATACAATAATGTGATCTATCTCTTAATCTACACAAGGCAGTACATTAGTACAACAGTTATATTGTATACATATATTGAATAAAATGGAATATTGAATGGAATGGAATAAATTAATATATATGAGGACATTTGGACCAATCTTGTCTTTCCTTAGCTTCCCAATATTCTCCTTTGTATACATGAATAAGTGAACCAGTCAATTCATCTTGAGTCTTATCAAACCAAGTTGGTTGTATTTCATGAATAGCTTCACCTCTTTGCATTGCTTCATCCATACATGCTTCTCTTTCTTTTCTTTTCATTCTTTGTTTCTCTTCTAATTCTTGTTTCTTTTCATTAGCTTCATCCCATTCTCCATCTTCCATTAATCTTTGATCTGGTCTTAATCTTGAATCTGTTGGTGCTACTCCTTCTTCTTCTTCATTCAATTCTATTGCTAACTTTGTGAAATGGTACATTCTCTCGTTCCCCTCACTGAAATCAATCAATCAATAGATACAGTAATCTACTACTCACTAAGGTTCATTAACAGTCCATAATCTTGTTGGTGCCTCAGTTTCTACTTTACTCTTTTCTCCCTTCCCAGATGCTTTCAATACCTACAATCGATAAATTGTTCAATCAATCAATATAAACTATTGATGTACAGTACCTTAAGACTATCCATATGATCATCCCATGTTCCTTGAACAACATACTTTACATTGCCTGAGGCATCCTTTACGAATCCACTAACCTTCAACATAATATCGATTCATCGACCATCTATCATATTTAATCTCTCTTACCTTTCTAGGTGTATCTCTACTAAAATACGAGTATTGAGCGAATTTAAGTGTACATTTCTCTCCCGTGGTATGATTAGTAATCTCCATATCTCCATGATTATCGATCCATAGTTTACCCACAATGATATTGTGTACTGTAGTTGTGATCTACAATAATCATATAAAGATAAGGAAGGAAGATATATATGATACCTTCTTATATGTATAATGATTACCACTAGAAGGAAATGTGACATGAGTCCATCCAATTGGAATTACTGATAGATATTTTCCTCTATAATCAATCAATAATCTATTATATCCAATCAATCAATAATGAATAACCTGAATCTTGATCCCATAGTGAAATCTTGAAACATAGTCCATCCTCTACCTTGAGCATGATGAGCAGCTGCTGGAGGATGATGAGATACCTTTAATTCAATCAATAATATCTATAGTCGATAGTATATCATCCATATGTATCTATTCTCCCCCCTTCAAAAAAACAAAGTCCGGAAAATAAGTTTTAAAAAAAATTGGAAAATTTCCGGTCAAATCTGCTAAAAATGGCCATGCGCATAGCCTTGCCTTACAATTCCCCGGTTTGCGCACAGCCTTTCCATAGGTGGGCGCGTGAAAACGAATATAATTGCGCACAGCCTTGCCTTCCCATGGGGGACTTGCGCATAGCCTTGCTTCGCGAAAATCGGACAATTTTCAGTCGAATTCGTCAAAAAATAGCCATGCGCACAGCCTTGCCTTACCCTTCCCCGGTTTGCGCACAGCCTTTCCCCCACCGTGCCCACCTATGCCTTCAACTGACACCCATAGTCTAATGGTAAGAATCCGGTTGAAGTAACGATCGAGCGGGTTCGAGTCGTGGCCCTTGTTAATGATTTTTGTCATTATTTCCCATATCTGTGGCAGTTATCGCGCTGGGGAAAAAATGCAGGAATTCAAACACTGAAAAGTAGAGTACTATAATTGTCACACTAGATCATTTCATCTTCCCCTCACTTTTCACGTCCATTTTACATTTTGTCATCTCTCTAACTTTTGAATAACATTAATCGACACTCAAGTCATTGAATTGGAACCTATTCCATTACATGGATACCAAAATTCCATTCCAAATTCACAAACTTCAAAATGGAAATGTCCGTGACACGAAGACGTAGTGACTCCGTATCACAAATGGAATGAATTAATGAATGAATGAATGAACCTGTTCAGCTATACTTTTCCATCCTAAATCATTTGTTCTATCACATTCATATGTCTCTCCTAATAATGGATTGAATGGTTTCGTTGTACGATTACCTCAAATCAATCAATAACTTATAAAGTACATCTAATTAATCTTTACCAGTGGTTGAATATGATGATACAGCATAAGCAGCTACTAAACACATTTGTTCTAATGAATCTTCCTTCAAGGCTGCTTCCTGTAATGATCAATCAATAAATCAATATCAATCATGAATACTCACATCAAGAATAACATTAGCATACTCGAGATCTTCAGTAATCCGTTGTAGAACAGAAAGAGGTTCAGAGAAGTTGACCTAATCAATCGATTCATTCAATGGATACTGTAGTTGATAAGTACGGTACTTACGGGCATCGGGATCTTGGATAGTTCTTTACCTATACAATTTCTCATAATAGACCATAGATTAAGAGGTAGATCAGGACGATTTGGAATGAAAGTACGACGTTTACGAGATGAAGACATCTATAATCATATAGTATATAGATAGATATCATTCATACTATTCATCTATTAACTTGTTCTATTCTAGGAGATATAACTACTGATGATGATGGATGACTATTTGCTACTATCTCTGCATTAAATAGTTCTTCGTCTTCACGATTATGATTTGATGATCTTCTATCTCTATAATCAATAAATGAATAATCAAGAGTAATCTCTATCTGTATTGTATACCTATCTTGATAGATATCTTCTTCAGCGTCGTGAAATTCTTCTTCGTCACTTGTATAAAAGGCTATAATGAATATGATTCATCCATCAACTAATTCATTCATATCATCAACTTACGTATACTTCCAGCCTTTTCTCTAGCAGCTGCCCTTTCTAAACTTGAATGTTGTTTAGCCAATGTCTCCAATTGTTCTTGTAATTGAATCCTTTGACTATGTTCAGATGCTAGAGCCTTCAATTCAATCAATAATATCTCTCCCTCTTCAATCCAATCAATCAATAATTTCTCTTCCCCTTCAATCCAATCAATGAATAATATCTCTCCCTCTTCAATCCAATCAATCAATAATATCTCTCCCTCTTCAATCCAATCAATCAATAATACCCTCTTGACTTACCTTCTCCAACTTTATCCTTTCCTTCTCTGATAGTACAGCTAACTCTTCAGCTGCTTGCACTACTGTGGCTGATACTACCTAGAGAGAGATGAATAGATGGAAAGAGTGAGTGAGGATACAATATGATCACGAGAAAGAGTAAGGGATATACTATTCAAATGAATCAATACAAGAAAAGAGTATCTATCTATACATGGAGAAGAGATCAAATGGAGAAAAAGAGACAAGAAACACTTATCGATCATACCATTCTAATGTCTTATCGAGTGAATAGAGATAGGGAGAGGTAGAAGGAGAGGGAGGGGTAGAAGGAGAGGGAGAGGGAGAGGGAGAGGTAGAGGTAGAAGGAGAGGGAGAGGTAGAAGGAGAGATAGAAAAGGAGAGGGAGAGGGAAAGCAACAACTACTAGACGTGATAATGGTCTCATAGTGTATTGAGAGTTTGGGAATGAATAGAGAAGATGAGAGAGTATAGAGAAAGATATTGAATGAATAGAAAAGAAATAGATACAACATTGGCAATAGAGATAAAGATAGAGATGAAGAGATAGAAAGAGATAGAGTGAACAGCTGAGAGAAGACACTTCATCTATTCTATATCCATAATCAACTTACTTTGAATACATGTATTCGTTCTGCTAATACTTTCTTATCAATCAATGGTGATTCAAGAACAAATTGTTCCAATTCAACTCCATGTTTAGCTAAATCATTCATATATTATATTATCATACTATTCTATTCTAATTCATTAACATATAGTCTATGTATATTCAAATTTGAATATTTACAATATAACTAAACATTCTATCATTGGTCACCTTCACCTACCTATCTCAATATACAGATTTAAGATTAAATATATACACAATGGAATAGAATAAAAAGTTCAGCCCACACAAGACTACAGTAATCTCTATAGTTCAACATGGTCAAATTTTCAAATCGCGAATATAGCTGTACAGAAAAATTGTAATCGTAAAAAATAAACGCAAAGTGTATGAGACAAACTATGAAATAGATCTAGACAATAAGATAATCTATTCAAAAGTAAAATAAATATGTAAATGTACATACATAATAATGATTGACTTGTATGAACTTGTTCTATCTTAGCAGCCATTGCACGTCGTGCACCAGCTACAGTAATTGCACCACGAGATACACCCAATGACGCTTCCACATCATCATCTTAATCAATAATCAATAGTCAATACAGATACATCTATGGATACAATATACAAACCAGAATCAGCTTCCTTATTAGCTTTATGACGAGCATATTCAAGTGCTTTCAACCATCCCTCACGATCAATATCATTTTGAGCCTATATAATTGAATAGAATATAATGAATAGATAGATAGATAGATAGATAGACTAACCTTTAAATGAAATGTTTGTGTTGAATGAGCAATAACTATATTACTAGTTACTTTATCAGATAAAACTCTAGCTTCATGTAGATTAATACTTCCTCTACATGATTCTCCCACTTCTGATTCACTTCTATAATATACATTCATCATCTTTATTCATTCTCTCTATATATTCCCCCATCATCTCTTTCTATTCAACTTATCTATTTCATCGCATCATTTCATATCAAAACCATACTTTCATTCTCTTTCCTTATCACATATGAACTCCCAATACCTCATTAAATCATTAAATCAATCAATATATTGTTCAATGAGTCAGATCCATCCAGATTAAGTGATACAATATATGAACAAGGATAGAATAGAGAGACAATAGAGATATAATAGATAAGAGAGGAGTATAAGTGTCTTACATTATGATATCATTAGGATGACTTTTATTGATCGATCTATCTCTTGATCTCCATACACAAACTAAACTCTTCTTTGCACGACCAAGACGTTTACGAAGATTCATTCAATTGATGAAGAAGGAAGGAATCGATAATCAATCAATTATATGGAATGAATGAATCAAGAGATGGAAGCATTTATGGAAGAAAAGAACAAGAAAAGAGATTGGAGAGAAGAGAAAGAGCAGAAGGAGGAGGGAAGGAGAAGAGAAAGGGAAAGAGCAACACATATCATGCACAATCCATATAGAGAAAGTGAATATGATGAAAGGGAAAAGAGGATAGATAGGAAGGGATTGAATGATCAACTAATCAATATACGAATACATCATATTATGATGAATGAATCATTTAATATGGACATAGTGAGAGATAGAAAGAGAGATGAAGAGAGGAGAAGTCATGAACTCATATAGACGATAGAGAGATAGACACAAAGGTGAGAAGAGAAGAAGGAGAGGGGGAGAGAGGGGGGGAGAAGGTAGATAGTCGCTAGTGTTTGCATAAGAGTGTGGTGGCATGAGCAACGTTTTAGATGGATCTTTGTCGATTGATTTGTATTCTAACTACTACTCTATAGTCACTCACCTTGATTCAAACCAGATAGAAGGAGACTACTTACCTATAATATGAGAGTACTCCATTACTATCCAATACAAACCATCGCTGTCTGTATCCTTTGATATAATTAGTCCATTTAGATAACCATCCAGCCTTCTCTATAAGTCTATCTGATGGATGACGAGGTGGACTCATCCTGTCATATCATTATTAACCATCTAATATAATGATAAACAATGCAATAGATTGAATGATTCCAATGGAAACGAATATAGAATGAATGAATGAAGAGGAGAATGAGGATAGTACATGAAGAATGAACAAGTTTCATTCATTGAGATTAAGATCTTTCAGGAGATCTAACATAAAACTATCGACTTTACCAAATCTCGCACATTCAATTCCAGAAAGGGGAACAAAATGAATAGAATTATAATAGAATACTACGTGGATAGTGTGTAGTAGAAGTGTAACTATGATTGATAAGATACAAATGGTTAAAATATCTGATGAAGATGAACATATCATATAGAGTCATATCTCTTGAGATAATAGAGAAAGAAAAGTAATGGATAGAAGTTGTTATGAAATAGAATGATGAGAGGAAATGGATGAATGTATACTCACACGACCAATGCAAAATTGACGTGGGAATGAAGGGTCTTAATCAATAAGCAGATACAGACAAACGAGTAAATAATTCACTCTATCATGAAGAGTAGAAATAGTCGTACAACGATAATATATGAACTATATTACTTAATCATATCAATACTAATTTTAGATCTCAACCAATAAATCGACTATTCAAATAATGCATAGCTTTTGTGTAGAGAAATACTTAATTTGAACTAATCCGGATTCAACAAAGTGTCTATATCAATGTATTTGATATTAATAGATAGTGTATGAAATGACTTATCTAATGGAACGCTAAAGTCACGAAGTTAATAAAAATAAAAGGATAAAATGCCGAAGAATAAGAAGTCGAGAACGAGAGTGAGATTCCTCATACAAAATGGGTATACTGTATCACCCTCGATTTATCACAAACTGATTCCAATAAACTTTGATCTTTCGTTACAAAAACGCTATTTGCAATTTTTCTTGCTTTTCTTGGATATTTATTTCAGAATAACTAATTTCCCATATCATGATATTTCAGGAATCAAGAATATGCCCATATTTCGAATGATTTATATTTTCATATTTTGAATCGCGGAATCGGAATAAAGTAATCTATACATGGCAAAACTGTCATAGAAGATCTATTTAAGCATTCGAACTTGTTTCAAGGATAATGTTTATATATGATAAGACTGAATGGGTGGGATCGATATTAGCACCATAATGATAAAGAGTGATAAGGATGGTTAAGTGTCAATGAATACTCAGATTTCATAGTGTACAATAGATATGGTTCACTCATATCGACGTCTTGAAGATTTCTTTCGTTTAGATGGATATCAAATATTGCTACAAGTCTTTAATTTATTTGCTATATTCACTATGCTATCTAATGTAGTAAGTATCACTTCTCATCTTTTTTCTTAGACCATTATAACAACTTCAGCTCATTCAAATAAATATTGTCAATAATTTGCAAGAATCTCATTATATTATACGTAGATAATTTGTTTGGCGATAGACAAAGTCAATCTATATTTTCTCTTATGAAAACATTTTTAGTGAATTATTGTAGATATATTAAATGAATTGAAGGTATTCAATGTATTTGCTACTGCTCCTCCAACTATTAATGGATGTATATCAAATGGATTAATATTCAATGGAACAAAACATGAAAAGTCTCATATCTAATTTATAAATATTGAATATATTTGTATTTAGATGTGAAGAATGGATTGAATATGGTGAATGTTCAGATCCTCTTCTGGACTATGAATTCATTTCAGTTAATGTTGAGGTTAATTTATTCAATATTAGTATTATTTACCGAACAATCAATTGTTTAGTTCCGTTCATTTTGTGGTAAACAAGAAGAAACTTGGTTGGATTCAATAATTCAATTAATTGGAATATATGATAAGGCAAAGTTCTCAACTACAATGCAAGTATGAATATTATATAAATATGGAATGAATGAATATATTGAATGAATAGATGATTGGATTGGTTATCTCATGTTTATTCATAGGACAATTATCTGATATGTTTGGAAGACGAAAGGTACTATTAATCGATTGATATTAATGAATCTAAGAATTGTAGGTCCTTCTAGTATCATATTCATCTATATTTATACTACAATTGATATCATCATTTACATTTTCACTTGATACATTTATTATATCTCGATTTGCTCTTGGTTTATTCACTGGAGCTGTGATCACGTAATATATCTTTCTAATAGATATATTCAATTGAATGCTATTTAGTGTCACTGGAATATATGTAATTGAATGTCTTCCAACATCCTATAGATTCTGTATATCAACTATAATAACATGGGCTCCTAACTATATCTTATTTGCTCTAGCTGGTTATCTGTCTCAAAACTGGAGAGTTCTTTCTAGAATATCAGCTGCAACTACACTTATTTCTGTTATTATTTTATTGTATGTTTGTATTTATTAATATATTTAATAATATCTATGATATACTATTTGTAGTTTCCTTGAAGAATCTCCCATTTTTCTGATTCAAAAGAAAAGAATAGAAGATGCAATTAAGGCTCTCACTGGTATTAATCGTTTTTCTAGATCAAAGGTCAGTGAAAATCAATAAAAGAAAAGATACGATTAATGATGTTTAGGCATCTCCGTCAATAATTCGAGAAGTAGTAAAAAGAGAAAGTGGAGAAGAAACTATTGCATTATTAGATATGGGAACCCCTCCCAGTACCGAAAAGAAAAAGAAAATTTATACAATGTTTCATTTATATTCAACAAGGAAATTGGCCATAAGAACTATCATCTGTTCATATTCTTCGTAAACTATTGTTTTATCTATTTATTATTTTAATGTGCAATATTTCAGATTCTGTCTTTCATTGATTACTTATGCTCTTATGTTCAATATGCATTCTATTGGTGGATCAGTTTACTTGAATATGTTATACTCAGGAATTCTCAGATATATCATAGGCGCTGCTGTGAGATAAATAAATAGATAGATTATATATGAACTCTATTCATAGGTAGCATGCTTAGATCATTTTGGGAAAGATCGTGTGGGGAGACGACAACTACATGTTATTACTTTTGGATGTGTTACTCTATGTCTCATAATCAATTTTGTTATATTCATGACTGGTAAGAATGATCTAAATTATGTATTCACTAATGATTATTATATTTTAGGTTATTCACAAGATATGGAAATGTTTATTCGTATGTTGGGTCTATTTGCATTTGGATTAACAGGATGTATCTTCCTTCAGGTATATATACTTCATTCATCTTTCCTTCATAGTTCTTCATTCAGATAACAGTTGGTATATCTGAACTATTCCCTACAGTAGTCAGAACTCTTGCTTCATCTCATATTAATGTTTGTGGAAGAATTGCTAATGTATTTGGACCTATGGTCTTCTCTATGGTATTTACTAATTTATTCATCCAATCAATACATTGATCATCTTAAGGATTTTGGAATTCCCGGTCTCCCATATGGATTTCTTGCCCTACTTGGATTAATCGATATTGTACTGTATTTCGTACTTATTCCTGAGACTAAAGGATGTCGTCTTCCTAATGCAATGCCAATGAGAAAACTAAAGAAAGTACAAAGTGCACCATAATATTATTATTATATTAAATGAATGATAAAGTCCTTTATGTATATCGTGATCATTTGATTGAGTTTGTCAAAGGAAAGAGTGAGAAGAAGTTAGAAGTGGAATAGAATGGACAAATAAATGAAGTAGTCTCTATCCTCACTTCACTATGATCATATACAGTATCGCCAGAAAGTAATCGGACACTTTTTCATTTTTTTATAACTTTTGATCCAGGAAAGCAATCAAGCTGATCTTTTCAGCCAATGTACAGAATTTATCAAGGAATATTACCATGATGTGATGGTGTAATTAACTTAGTTAATTTTTGCGTAGTGATGACGCTACCGAAGTGCACTTTTTTGAAAATTCCCATTTCTTTAGTGAAAAGCCCTGTTCTTCGGGAACACTGTGAGAGTGTAGACCCCCACTAGGGCTGTACAGTCAAACAATCTGGAATGGCTCCGACTCCGATTTCAAGCTGTGGCAGGGTTGCAACTTTGACCTCCAAAATTTATAACTCGGCTTCTAGATGTGATAACGACCCGTTCTAAGCGCCAAAATGATGCTAGTGGCGATTGATGTTTATCCCCGAAATATGGTAGTCATATCTCGTCATTTGCCCTCAGGGCATAAAATAATTTTTTGTTGGGAGGACCGATTTTGAGACCCTACCGTTCAGAGGGCAGATCTTCTAAAATTATGGTTTCAGCGCATGCAGCTTTGCAATGTATCATATATTTATTTCCCTTATTTTGGTTTGGTTCTGATTCCTTTCAGACCCGTAGCAAAAGTTATGTTGAGGTCTACTCGGTTGTAGCGAGTAAAGATCAAAATACAAAGATCAAAGATCAATGTTCAGCAATAGTGTAAAAACTTTTGTGAACATCTCTAACATGCATAGGTGCTTTGCGAATAAGAAATTTCATCAATAGAGGCCCAGGGATGAGAGCAGTAAGAGAGAAAGCACAGGAGCGCGCACCGAGCAGACCTCAGCATAACTTTAGCTATGGGTCTAAAAGGAATCGGAACTAAACCAATATAAGGGAAATAAATATATGATACATTACAAAGCTGCTTGCGCAGTAACCATATTTTTAGAAGACCCGCCCTCTGATCGGAAGGGTCTCAAAATCGGTCCTCCCAACAAAAAATTATTTTATGCCCTGAGGGCAAATGACGAGCTATGACTACCATATTTCGGTGATAAACATCACTCGCCACTAGCATCATTTTGGCGCTTAGTACGGGTCGTTATCACATCTAGAAGCCGAGTTATAAATTTTGGAGGACAAAGTTGCAACCCTGCCACAGCTTGAAATCGGAGTCGGAGCCATTCCAGATTGTTTGACTGTACAGCCCTAGTGGGGGTCTACACTCTCACAGTGTTCCCGAAGAACAGGGCTTTTCACTAAAGAAATGGGAATTTTCAAAAAAAGTGCACTTCGGTAGCGTCATCAATACGCAAAAATTAACTAAGTTAATTACACCATCACATCATGGTAATATTCCTTGATAAATTCTGTACATTGGCCGAAAAGATCAGCTTGATTGCTTTCCTGGATCAAAAGTTATAAAAAAATGAAAAAGTGTCCGATTACTTTCTGGCGATACTGTATATACTCACTCTTATATCTATTCATTATATTGAATCGCTTGATTTAGGAGGTATTCATCTATTATATCTATTATAATCTATTCATTCATATAGGTTTAATATGTGGAATGCCATTAAGTCAAGGTTTCTCATGTGGTCATCCATCATATTCAGCTTTCTATTATGATCTATCAATTAGTCAATGTATTGAGTTCCTATTCAAAGGTTGTGGAGGAAATCAGAATAGATTTCTATCCCATATGTATAGAAGATTAAGTGCGTTTTTTTTGCGTCACGTTTTCACGAACACCGTTGAAGCTAGCGACTTGCGGTTTGCGCCATTAGATTCAGCATCGGCGAATTAAGAAAACAATCGGACAACTTTTTGAAAAAATGCCTAAAACTCATTTAATTATCGATTGAAGTTAAAAACGTTAAACATGCTTTATTCCGAGATTATAGCTTTATGCTTGTGTTTTTCTGTGTACGTTTACCAATTAGCATACGGGGAACACGATGCGAACAACCTCCGATCGCAATTTCATCGATTTACGCCTTAATTTTGCACTTAAACATTTTACACGCGACGCGTCGCACACGCGTCGCGTGTGCTCGCTTCATTCCAAAGAAAGCCAATTCAATCGTGGGGTTTAGTGCTAAATTCTTATTTCATTTCTTCATTCATACTATTCATATCATCACTATACCTTCAGGCTATCCCTGGATGGAGGCCATTACTATAATATAGTATTATCCCCTTACGTATAGAAGTTAAATAGCGTTTTTTTTTCACGTCACGTTTTCTCCCGTCCCTTTGAAGTTAGAGCCATGCGGTTTGCGCCATTAGATTCAGCATCGGCGAATTAAGAAAACAATTGGACAACTTTTTGAAAAAATGCCTAAAACTCATTTAAATATCGATTGAAGTGTTAAACGGTCAAATGCCCTTATTTCCGAGATTATAGCTTTATGCTTGTGTTTTTCTGTGTCCGTTTACCAAATCGCATACGGCGAACAACCTCCGATCACGCTTACATCGTTAAGGCGTGCAAATTAGGCAAAAGCGAAAACGTGTTCATTCATTTGACCTAACGAACCACTCATGACCTAACGAACCACTCACTGCACCACGCGTTGCGTATGGGTCAGCGTCGCTTTCGAAATCTTTCACTAAACCACGGTGTGACAGAACAAGAGAAAGCGACCGGCGGAAAAATTAGAAATGACCGAATGTCTGGCGTGTCTGCACTCTAGCCTCTCTCGTGCCGTCTGGCGCTCTAGCCCCTGATGCACCCTGAATCGCAAGATTCTCTTACAAAATTCAGGGTTTGTGCCTGTTTCAGGGTATTTTTTCTACAAAAGTGAGGAATTGTGCGTGATTCAGGGTAATTATCTCCAAGGAGGGAATTTAAAATTTATATTTATTTTAAACATTTTTATTTTTCTAATTTTTAAATTATTTTTGTAAATGTTTTAAACTTTGTAATCAACTTTCAGGATAAATACAGCTTGTTTTATCAGCTTGAAAAACTAATAACATTTTTTAATTTATTATAGTCATTATTACCTATTAAAGTAAGCTATTTTCACAGTGTTTATAGTCTGAAAATGTTGTCCTTGATTATGCCATAGATTATGAAGAGTTCGTCATAATCTTTATCGGTCAGAGACGTTTCGCGTATTTAAAAGATCATCGGTGACAAAATTACTTCAAACTTGGGTAATACATGATTCATATATCTACGGAAGCAAAATAAAATCAAAGAAAACAAAGAAAATCCCGAGAAAATTGATTGCGAAAATTTGGAATTTATTGAAATCAGTTTACTCTTACACAGAAATGCCTTATTGTTAGCAGCGTTTTTGGCTCTCAGAACACGGTAGCTCCCTAAAACTCTGCGTCTCTAACCATTTCGCCGGTCGGTGTGTCACACCGTGCTAAACATTTCGTAGCTTTATGAATTTTGCTTTCGCTTTTCATTTAACGTTTTACGATTCATTAATTCTGATAGTTCATCTTATCTATGTATGCGTCAGCGTGCGTGACTTTCGAAATCTTAGCTTTAGTTCCAGTGATACTACTGTGATACTACTACTGATACGTGATACTACTCTGGTGTTTAAATACTTGCATGATCACGAATAGAAGTATAATCATGCATGATTCGACATTCCATGCATGATCATGCATGGAATACCCGTGGTTCGTGATCATGCATGGATCTTCCGTGTTCATGCACGAATTTTCCGTGATCATGCATGGAATGACAGAATCCATGCATGATCTCGGATAATCCATGCATGATCATGCCATTAATTGCACGAATTTTACTTGGATCATGCAAGGATTCAAACACCTGAGTATATTTATCTACTTAAAGATTCTATCAATTCAGTTACCACTCACACTTAGCAAAGTTCGTTTAGTTAAGGTAGTGTTAGCGTTAGTTCTCGTGACACTATATTGATCTACTTATACAATTCTATCGATACAGTTACTATTCATTTAGTTAAGGTATTCTTAGCAAAATCTTAGCAATTTCCCATATAGATAGAAGTTCATAAGCCTTTTTTGGGGCAGCTCAGTCCTCAGCTACCGCTGAAGATAGAGCCATGCGGTTTTCGGCATTAGCTTCAGCATAGGCGAATTAGGTAAACTATCGGACAACTTTTTGAAAAAATGCCTACAACTCATTTAAATATCGATTGAAGTTACATACGGTCAAAAGTCCTTTTTTCCGAGATTATAGCTTTATGTTTGTGTTTTTCTGCATAGGTTTACCAAATGGCATACGGAAAACACGATGCAAACAACCTCCGACCACGCTTATATCGTTAAGGCTTCCAAATTAGCTAAAAACGAAAGCGAGTTAATTAATTTGGCCTAACCAACCACTCACTGCACCACGCGTTGCACGTGTGCGTTGTGTATGCGTCAGCGTGTGTCACTTTCGAAATCTTTTCCTAAAAATTTCATCCAATTATGAATTGTGCTGTCGTGTTTCATTTAACGTTTTACAATTCATGATTCTGATAGTTCATCTTATTGAGCGTATAAAATTCACTTGTTTTTTAAAGTACGAGGGAATTTATGACTTTACGCCCGACTTCTATTGTTTAGCAGATCTACTATTTACCGGCTAATTCAAATACATGGCTTTGGAGTGATCTTTTTGAGTGTTGTCGTTTTACCATCTAATTCAATTATGTATGAAAGTATCACCCGGAGTGTATTGAGGGTTAGCCAAACGAGCTAGCCCCACCACCCCGAGCATGGTACTGTATCCACACAAGTATTATTCGTATCAGCTCCATTACAATCAGCTTTATCGTAACAAAAGTGAACAAAATGGCGTGCCAGAGATGGCAAAGTGTTCTACACTTATTGCATACTCTGCCGTCAAATGGATACAGAAACCTTTATTAACATGGTGATATAAATGACCAAGTACAAAAAAAGAATAAACAAGTAATGAAAAACAGATTTTTAAAGAGGGAATGAAGACTTGATTATTAATCCCTTCAACGAGGTCAACGAGGTACGAGGCCACTTTTGGGGAGATGAAGAGAAGGAAGAATAGTGTGAAGAATGGATCTGAAGGAGAATACAATTTATTTTCACTAACAATAAATTATATTTAATACCAATAAAATTTCCTTAAGGCCTTGCATCCTTACTACATTCAATTTATTATCTCTAACACCAATTACTTATGTTCTAGCTCCATTACTAACACTCATTGTCAGAATAAGCAATACCGTAACCCACTCTCATCAGCACGAGCTACCGTAACTTAGACTACATATTAAGTTCCGAAAACAATACTCACGATTGTTGACTCCTTGAAACGATGGTTGAATGGAACTTCTCGTATTGTTTCCCCCATATTACTAAGAACTGATCATCTCCTGAACGATCAATCAATTATAGTCATACATCCAATTACAGCAAAAGAACACTTGAATAAGTTGACCATCCTAACGGGTACAGTCTTTTTCAATAAGGCATGACCTTTTTTTTAGATTTGCAATAGATCAAAAGATCAAAGAGATCACAAGATTGCATTGAAACAACCAATGAATTCAGTAAGATATAGATAACATACCGGCGTCCCTTTGGGCACGAGCTCCCGGATCGCTGACAACACGGCTTCCGACGGTTTCTGGTCAAACTTAAATCGATAAAATTTCAATAAAGACATATGTATCTGTGCCTCCAACTATGCTGAGCTTAGGAATTTGCATCCATACCAATTATTATAATGTTCAATCCCGTTTCTCATTCAAAACGCTAACACTATCGCCTTTAACTGAGTTATTCCATTTAACCAGAACTAAGACACATGACATCGATATAATTAAATAAATAAATATTTAATAAAAAGTACATACCTCATCGTCTATATTCTCTTCGTTGGCGTCTGCATTCCGCGCCTTGAGCAGTTTCTTCTGCAAAAAGACCGATTTATTTATTAATATAACGTGTCCAAGCCAAAGTTTTACGTCTGACACAACAACCCTATTGCAATATTTAAAATAAGCTTGCTTACCTTAACCCAGTTCTTATTTCGGCGGGGTTTTCCTTTGTCCAATCTCCTCCATATCGATTTGTTCTTGACTGAAAACAAGCAAATCAAGCCTTAATCACCATCTTGATTCTTCCTGATGGACGGCTAGATCTTTCTTATAACAGACCAGTAAAAAGGTAGCGAACTACATTGCCGTGTTGGTATGATTTGGACTATTTTGCCAAGTTGACAAGTTATGCAACAAGAGCCTTGTTATAAGACGTATCAAAATTAAATTAAAAATGTACAAAATCAACAAATCATAAAAGATAAAACCGTACGTGTATCTTTGATGATTGAACAGATGTTGAGCCATACCGGACCAGGTGCACAAAGTATGTCTTCAGTACATCCGTTGTAGTCTATGGGAATGACCAGCGGGCACTTTACGAACGCATCGTTCACGAGGAAGAAGTGGATTTCGGAAGTCCTCACTCTATAAATAGTTATTTAAATTGATAACAATGCCATTATAAGTGTAATTATAGTAATATCAAGTTTAATCGCGGTATAATCGAAACGAGAGAATGGACAAAGGAAAATTAAGAACAACCTCGATATTAATTTGCCTGTAGATGGTGTTAGAAGCGCTTGCCGCCGGCTCTTCTAATGTTCCAACCGTTGCTAACGACGTTACTGAAGCTAAAACAAGAAACAATTAGATACCAAGTAAGGAAAACAATGATAAATGCGGGCGAAAATGAACGTAATTTTGCTACAGAGTGTATTGGCCAAGGAATTGATGAACGAGCGTTGAACCACTCGCATAAATGTCGGCAGAGTACGAAAGATTGATATAGAAACAAAAACAAAACAAGATAATCACAGAACAAAACAAAAAAGTAAAAAAAAACTATCGAGTTGTACGAATGTCGAAATTGAAAATATTTCGTTCCGAGGGTGTTAAAGTTTACGAAGGGAAATACTGTCTTTACTCTAAAATATCTTTTTCTTATGCAAGTACATTTTATACGCACAATATCTACGTACGCGTCAGCGTGCGTGACTGTCGAAATCTTAGCGTTAGTTCTACCATACGGGGTGCGTGATAATTACTTGGACTCGAACTGTTATCTGTATCTCCCCTTAGAACGCGAGTTGAGCAACCAGTTTCATACCATTATTTATTCAATTCATTAGTAACAAAAGTATGTCAATGGATTTCGATATGCCCCCTTTTCGCGTTAATACAAGCCCGTAGGAACTTCTCGAAGGCGTTTTACGGAGGTAGTTGTCGTTGAGTTTGTTCCATGCTCGGAGGGGAGCCGACTTCAGGCTTGCCAGAGTCCAGTACTTGGTAGTAGAGATCTTGCTCTCCAGAACTCCCGGCACTGAGGTTCAGGGGATTCAAGTCATCTACTTAAATATTCTATCGATACAGTTACTATTCATTTAGTTAATGCAATCTTAGCGTTTGTTCCCGTGATACTATATTGATCTACTTAAAGATTCTATCGATTCAGTTACCATTCACACGTAGCAAAGTTGATTTAGTTATGGTAGTCTTAGCGTTCACATCGCCTATCACAACACGCAGGTAGGTGGTGTCCATCTTCGACCACTCCTTCTCCAATGCTTACTTCAGCGACTCCATATTTGGGTGGGGAATAGCGCAGGACCTTCCCTCCAAGGTGCCCCAGACTGAGCAGACCAGGGGACTGAGATCGGTCTAGGAGGCAGCCACTAAGCTCCTCGAATTAAGTCGAGAAACTGCTCCTTTCACCACACCTTGACGAAATTTGCCATATAAACTGGTGCTCCATCGTGCTACGATAAGATAAGATATGATACGATACGATAAGGTCTACGATGAATTTCCTAAGTGGGAACGGCCGCAGGGGAGCTGGGCGTCCTTGACTATCTTCTCTAAGTAGCACTCGTTTTTGATCATGGCGCCCGGAGTCACAAAAACCAGGTGTGTCTTACGGAGGCGCGCATCGCTATCAAAACCATTAGTTTACAAGGTTTGGGAGGTGGCATGGGCAATCTGACCATTGCAGTTAGCTACCTTGGGGTCCGCAGTAAGCACTTGGTGACTATGGGGGTTGTCGTCGGCTTGCACGGTGAACATCTTCTCTTCGGAGAACATGATTGCGAGGTGCGGCCAGGGGGTGCGTGCGAGTGAGGACGACGCGACACTTCTTGAGGTTCTTCCCACTGAGGATGGCCGCTTTTCTCACACGTTACGGGGTCATATTCAGTTTCTCCGTCGCTTCCCCATTCCCAGTTTCCCCATGGATCCGGGGCCCATATTGAAGTCCAGAGCCAGCTTCTTTGTCGAGCGGTGCGGATTTCGTCCGATTCTGTTTTTCACAGCCACGACGACCTTTGGTGTGACCACCTTGGGCTTTATTCCTCTCCCGGGACGGTCCAGTTTCCCTGTACCTCGCCAGCGTCCGGTAGACCTGTCGTGGAACGTCAACAGCTTTCGATATGTAGGTTACGCTCATGCCGCGCCCTCGCGCGGTAACGATCCACTTTTTACTTCATATTTAAGCTCAAAATGATCCAATTGACTTGAAACTTAAATCATGAACGGAGCAACTACTAATAATGGAAATATAAACCCCTGATACTATATTGTTCTACTTACTTATTCATTCTATCGATTCAGTTACCATTCACACGTAGCAAAAGTTCCTATTTAAGGTAATCTTAGCGTTAGTTCCCGTGATACTATATTGATCTACTTATTCATTCTATCGATTGACTTATGCACCGTTACATTTGCCTTACGTACTTACGCCGTAACCCCTCTCCGCCGCGTTGGACACGCGGCGGGGGGGGGGGGGTGTTACGGCGTAGGCACGTAAAGCAGATGTAACGGTGCATTAGCGTTAGCTTCCTTGACACTATATTAATCTACATAAAGATTATATTGATTCAGTTACCATTCATACTTAGCAATGTTTCTTTAGTTAAGGTAGTCTTAGCGTTAGTTCCCGTGATACTATATTGTAGTTTATAATAATAGTAATATATTTATCGCATCTTGGAGAAGAGAGAAAAGAGAACAATCAAAATACATATTATGACAAGAAGTTGCGACGATATAGTTGCAATTACTGGATTTCATCTTTTACAGAATTACTAAATACATGAGGAGAGGTCGATGCTACAATAGTTAGATCTATATTGATCTACTTAAATTCTATCGATTTAGTTACCATTCACACTTACATGGGAATGGTGTGAACTCACATATCCCGATTTTCACGAAAATTGCAGGGTTTGCTAAATCGACTGTGCTGATTTCAAGTCTGCTTTAATAACCTGCAAAATGTTTTTCTGGAGCGAGTTATAGTCCGACGAAAAGTGATTTTTTTAATGTTTCAAATGATTGTTCAGCTGATTTCCCTGAACAATATAATCATAATCATCTTTTTCCACTCCAAGCTGCATCGTGGTCAAGTCTTACGATGTTTGGTTGGTATTCCGGAGGGATCTTTTGTCATTTAAAAAATTTTATCACCCATGAATCAGAAAAAGAAGTTCACTGCCGGGGAATCGAACCAGCCCCTTCCGGAATACCAGCAAAACATCATACCACCTTAAAATGCTGCAGTAGGATTTGAGCGAGAATATAAGAGAAGAGAAGAGCGATAAAATTCACATCGAGTGGAGAAAAAAGCTGAAATGGCTTGAAAAGTAAAAAAATCGCTCTTTTCCGGGCTATAACTCGCTTCAGAAAAACATTTCGCAGGTTTTTAAAGCAGACTTGAAATCAGCACAGTCGATTTAGTAAACCCTGCAATTTTCGTGAAAATCGGGATATGTGAGTTCACACCATTCCCATGTTAGCAATGTTCCTTAAGTTAAGGAAGTCTTAGCGTTAGCTCCCGTGATACTATATTGTAGTTTATAATAATATATTTATCGCATCTTGGAGAAGAGAGAAAAGAAGTGAGAAAAGAGAACAATCAAAATACATATTATGACAAGAAGTTGCGACGATATAGTTGCAATTACTGGATTTCATCTTTTACAGAATTACTAAATACATGAGGAGAGGTCGATGCTACAATAGTTAGATCTATATTGATCTACTTAAAGATTCTATCGATTTAGTTACCATTCACACTTAGCAATGTTCCTTAAGTTAAGGTAGTCTTAGCGTTAGCTCCCGTGATACTATATTGTAGTTTATAATAATAGTAATAATAATAATAATATATTTATCGCATCTTGGAGAAGAGAGAAAAGAAGTGAGAAAAGAGAACAATCAAAATACATATTATGACAAGAAGTTGCGACGATATAGTTGAAATTACTGGATTGCAACTTTTACAGAATTACTAAATGCATGAGGAGAGGTCGATGCTACAATAGTTAGATTTATATTGATCTACTTAAATTCTATCGATTTAGTTACCATTCACACTTACATGGGAATGGTGTGAACTCACATATCCCGATTTTCACGAAAATTACAGGGTTTACTAAATCGACTGTGCTGATTTCAAGTCTGCTTTAAAAACCTGCAAAATGTTTTTCTGGAGCGAGTTATAGTCCGACGAAAAGTGATTTTTTTAATGTTTCAAATGATTGTTCAGCTGATTTCCCTGAGCAATATAATCATAATCATCTTTTTCCACTCCAAGCTGCATCGTGGTCAAGTCTTACGATGTTTGGTTGGTATTCCGGAGGTATCTTTTGTCATTTAAAAAGTTTTATCACCCATGAATCAGAAAAAGAAGTTCACTGCCGGGGAATCGAACCAGCCCCTTCCGGAATACCCGCAAAACATCATACCACCTTAAAATGCTGCAGTAGGATTTGAGCGAGAATATAAGAGAAGAGAAGAGCGATAAAATTCACATCGAGTGAAGAAAAAAGCTGAAAAATCAGCTGAAAATGGCTTGAAAAGTAAAAAAAATCGCTCTTTTCCGGTCTATAACTCGCTTCAGAAAAACATTTCGCAGGTTTTTAAAGCAGACTTGAAATCAGCACAGTCGATTTAGTAAACCCTGCAATTTTCGTGAAAATCGGGATATGTGAGTTCACACCATTCCCATGTTACCAATGTTCCTTAAGTTAAGGAAGTCTTAGCGTTAGCTCCCGTGATACTATATTGTAGTTTATAATAATATATTTATCGCATCTTGGAGAAGAGAGAAAAGAAGTGAGAAAAGAGAACAATCAAAATACATATTATGACAAGAAGTTGCGACGATATAGTTGCAATTACTGGATTTCATCTTTTACAGAATTACTAAATACATGAGGAGAGGTCGATGCTACAATAGTTAGATCTATATTGATCTACTTAAAGATTCTATCGATTTAGTTACCATTCACACTTAGCAATGTTCCTTAAGTTAAGGTAGTCTTAGCGTTAGCTCCCGTGATACTATATTGTAGTTTATAATAATAATAATAATAATAATATATTTATCGCATCTTGGAGAAGAGAGAAAAGAAGTGAGAAAAGAGAACAATCAAAATACATATTATGACAAGAAGTTGCGACGATATTGTTGAAATTACTGGATTGCAACTTTTACAGAATTACTAAATGCATGAGGAGAGGTCGATGCTACAATAGTTAGATTTATATTGATCTACTTAAATTCTATCGATTTAGTTACCATTCACACTTACATGGGAATGGTGTGAACTCACATATCCCGATTTTCACGAAAATTACAGGGTTTACTAAATCGACTGTGCTGATTTCAAGTCTGCTTTAAAAACCTGCAAAATGTTTTTCTGGAGCGAGTTATAGTCCGACGAAAAGTGATTTTTTTAAATGTTTCAAATGATTGTTCAGCTGATTTCCCTGAGCAATATAATCATAATCATCTTTTTCCACTCCAAGCTGCATCGTGGTCATGTCTTGCGATGTTTGGTTGGTATTCCGGAGGGATCTTTTGTCATTTAAAGGGAGAGTAACCTTTGTCAATATACGCGTTTAACTCGTGGGGACTCTCACCACGACGTTTCAATGGTGGTAATAATCAAACGCATTTGGTAAGTTTTGCATACATGGGTATGCAAAAGTTATTGAATGTATTCATATGTTCTCTCATTCCTTCTGATTTTGCATATCTTGAGAGATTTCCCTACACTGATTGATTCAAATTTGAATACAGGAGAGATGTGCTTCGTGGTGAGAGTCTGCACCTCATGAGGTGCCCTTTTCCAGGGGGAATTAACATACTGCATTTGACAATGGTTACTCTCCCTTTAAAAAATTTTATCACCCATGAATCAGAAAAAGAAGTTCACTGCCGGGGAATCGAACCAGCCCCTTCCGGAATACCAGCAAAACATCATACCACCTTAAAATGCTGCAGTAGGATTTGAGCGAGAATATAAGAGAAGAGAAGAGCGATAAAATTCACATCGAGTGGAGAAAAAAGCTGAAAATGGCTTGAAAAGTAAAAAATCGCTCTTTTCCGGTCTATAACTCGCTTCAGAAAAACATTTCGCAGGTTTTTAATGCAGATTTGGAATCAGCGTATTCGAGTTAGTATTCCCTGCAACTTTCGTGAAAATAGGGAAATGTGAGTTCACACCATTCCCATGTTAGCAATGTTCCTTAAGTTAAGGAAGTCTTAGCGTTAGCTCCCGTGATACTATATTGTAGTTTATAATAATATATTTATCGCATCTTGGAGAAGAGAGAAAAGAAGTGAGAAAAGAGAACAATCAAAATACATATTATGACAAGAAGTTGCGACGATATAGTTGCAATTACTGGATTTCATCTTTTACAGAATTACTAAATACATGAGGAGAGGTCGATGCTACAATAGTTAGATCTATATTGATCTACTTAAAGATTCTATCGATTCAGTTACCATTCACACTTAGCAATGTTCCTTTAGTTACGGTAGTCTTAGCGTTAGCTCCCGTGATACTATATTGTAGTTTATAATAATAATTATAATAATATATTTATCGCATCTTGGAGAAGAGAGAAAAGAAGTGAGAAAAGAGAACAATCAAAATACATATTATGACAAGAAGTTGCGACGATATAGTTGAAATTACTGGATTGCAACTTTTACAGAATTACTAAATGCATGAGGAGAGGTCGATGCTACAATAGTTAGATTTATATTGATCTACTTAAATTCTATCGATTTAGTTACCATTCACACTTACATGGGAATGGTGTGAACTCACATATCCCGATTTTCACGAAAATTGCGGGGTTTACTAAATCGACTGTGCTGATTTCAAGTCTGCTTTAAAAACCTGCAAAATGTTTTTCTGGAGCGAGTTATAGTCCGACGAAAAGTGATTTTTTAAAATGTTTCAAATGATTGTTCAGCTGATTTCCCTGAGCAATATAATCATAATCATCTTTTTCCACTCCAAGCTGCATCGTGGTCAAGTCTTACGATGTTTGGTTGGTATTCCGGAGGGATCTTTTGTCATTTAAAAAATTTTATCACCCATGAATCAGAAAAAGAAGTTCACTGCCGGGGAATCGAACCAGCCCCTTCCGGAATACCAGCAAAACATCATACCACCTTAAAATGCTGCAGTAGGATTTGAGCGAGAATATAAGTGAAGAGAAGAGCGATAAAATTCACATCGAGTGGAGAAAAAAGCTGAAAAATCAGCTGAAAATGGCTTGAAAAGTAAAAAAATCGCTCTTTTCCGGTCTATAACTCGCATCAGAAAAACATTTCGCAGGTTTTTAATGCAGATTTGGAATCAGCGTATTCGAGTTAGTATTCCCTGCAACTTTCGTGAAAATAGGGAAATGTGAGTTCACACCATTCCCATGTTAGCAATGTTCCTTAAGTTAAGGAAGTCTTAGCGTTAGCTCCCGTGATACTATATTGTAGTTTATAATAATAATAATAATAATAATATATTTATCGCATCTTGGAGAAGAGAGAAAAGAAGTGAGAAAAGAGAACAATCAAAATACATATTATGACAAGAAGTTGCGACGATATAGTTGCAATTACTGGATTTCATCTTTTACAGAATTACTAAATACATGAGGAGAGGTCGATGCTACAATAGTTAGATTTATATTGATCTACTTAAATTCTATCGATTTAGTTACCATTCACACTTACATGGGAATGGTGTGAACTCACATATCCCGATTTTCACGAAAATTACAGGGTTTACTAAATCGACTGTGCTGATTTCAAGTCTGCTTTAAAAACCTGCAAAATGTTTTTCTGGAGCGAGTTATAGTCCGACGAAAAGTGATTTTTTTAATGTTTCAAATGATTGTTCAGCTGATTTCCCTGAGCAATATAATCATAATCATCTTTTTCCACTCCAAGCTGCATCGTGGTCAAGTCTTACGATGTTTGGTTGGTATTCCGGAGGTATCTTTTGTCATTTAAAAAGTTTTATCACCCATGAATCAGAAAAAGAAGTTCACTGCCGGGGAATCGAACCAGCCCCTTCCGGAATACCCGCAAAACATCATACCACCTTAAAATGCTGCAGTAGGATTTGAGCGAGAATATAAGAGAAGAGAAGAGCGATAAAATTCACATCGAGTGAAGAAAAAAGCTGAAAAATCAGCTGAAAATGGCTTGAAAAGTAAAAAAAATCGCTCTTTTCCGGTCTATAACTCGCTTCAGAAAAACATTTCGCAGGTTTTTAAAGCAGACTTGAAATCAGCACAGTCGATTTAGTAAACCCTGCAATTTTCGTGAAAATCGGGATATGTGAGTTCACACCATTCCCATGTTACCAATGTTCCTTAAGTTAAGGAAGTCTTAGCGTTAGCTCCCGTGATACTATATTGTAGTTTATAATAATATATTTATCGCATCTTGGAGAAGAGAGAAAAGAAGTGAGAAAAGAGAACAATCAAAATACATATTATGACAAGAAGTTGCGACGATATAGTTGCAATTACTGGATTTCATCTTTTACAGAATTACTAAATACATGAGGAGAGGTCGATGCTACAATAGTTAGATCTATATTGATCTACTTAAAGATTCTATCGATTTAGTTACCATTCACACTTAGCAATGTTCCTTAAGTTAAGGTAGTCTTAGCGTTAGCTCCCGTGATACTATATTGTAGTTTATAATAATAATAATAATAATAATATATTTATCGCATCTTGGAGAAGAGAGAAAAGAAGTGAGAAAAGAGAACAATCAAAATACATATTATGACAAGAAGTTGCGACGATATTGTTGAAATTACTGGATTGCAACTTTTACAGAATTACTAAATGCATGAGGAGAGGTCGATGCTACAATAGTTAGATTTATATTGATCTACTTAAATTCTATCGATTTAGTTACCATTCACACTTACATGGGAATGGTGTGAACTCACATATCCCGATTTTCACGAAAATTGCAGGGTTTACTAAATCGACTGTGCTGATTTCAAGTCTGCTTTAAAAACCTGCAAAATGTTTTTCTGGAGCGAGTTATAGTCCGACGAAAAGTGATTTTTTTAATGTTTCAAATGATTGTTCAGCTGATTTCCCTGAGCAATATAATCATAATCATCTTTTTCCACTCCAAGCTGCATCGTGGTCAAGTCTTACGATGTTTGGTTGGTATTCCGGAGGTATCTTTTGTCATTTAAAAAGTTTTATCACCCATGAATCAGAAAAAGAAGTTCACTGCCGGGGAATCGAACCAGCCCCTTCCGGAATACCCGCAAAACATCATACCACCTTAAAATGCTGCAGTAGGATTTGAGCGAGAATATAAGAGAAGAGAAGAGCGATAAAATTCACATCGAGTGAAGAAAAAAGCTGAAAAATCAGCTGAAAATGGCTTGAAAAGTAAAAAAAATCGCTCTTTTCCGGTCTATAACTCGCTTCAGAAAAACATTTCGCAGGTTTTTAAAGCAGACTTGAAATCAGCACAGTCGATTTAGTAAACCCTGCAATTTTCGTGAAAATCGGGATATGTGAGTTCACACCATTCCCATGTTAGCAATGTTCCTTAAGTTAAGGAAGTCTTAGCGTTAGCTCCCGTGATACTATATTGTAGTTTATAATAATATATTTATCGCATCTTGGAGAAGAGAGAAAAGAAGTGAGAAAAGAGAACAATCAAAATACATATTATGACAAGAAGTTGCGACGATATAGTTGCAATTACTGGATTTCATCTTTTACAGAATTACTAAATACATGAGGAGAGGTCGATGCTACAATAGTTAGATCTATATTGATCTACTTAAAGATTCTATCGATTTAGTTACCATTCACACTTAGCAATGTTCCTTAAGTTAAGGTAGTCTTAGCGTTAGCTCCCGTGATACTATATTGTAGTTTATAATAATAATAATAATAATAATATATTTATCGCATCTTGGAGAAGAGAGAAAAGAAGTGAGAAAAGAGAACAATCAAAATACATATTATGACAAGAAGTTGCGACGATATTGTTGAAATTACTGGATTGCAACTTTTACAGAATTACTAAATGCATGAGGAGAGGTCGATGCTACAATAGTTAGATTTATATTGATCTACTTAAATTCTATCGATTTAGTTACCATTCACACTTACATGGGAATGGTGTGAACTCACATATCCCGATTTTCACGAAAATTACAGGGTTTACTAAATCGACTGTGCTGATTTCAAGTCTGCTTTAAAAACCTGCAAAATGTTTTTCTGGAGCGAGTTATAGTCCGACGAAAAGTGATTTTTTTAAATGTTTCAAATGATTGTTCAGCTGATTTCCCTGAGCAATATAATCATAATCATCTTTTTCCACTCCAAGCTGCATCGTGGTCATGTCTTGCGATGTTTGGTTGGTATTCCGGAGGGATCTTTTGTCATTTAAAGGGAGAGTAACCTTTGTCAATATACGCGTTTAACTCGTGGGGACTCTCACCACGACGTTTCAATGGTGGTAATAATCAAACGCATTTGGTAAGTTTTGCATACATGGGTATGCAAAAGTTATTGAATGTATTCATATGTTCTCTCATTCCTTCTGATTTTGCATATCTTGAGAGATTTCCCTACACTGATTGATTCAAATTTGAATACAGGAGAGATGTGCTTCGTGGTGAGAGTCTGCACCTCATGAGGTGCCCTTTTCCAGGGGGAATTAACATACTGCATTTGACAATGGTTACTCTCCCTTTAAAAAATTTTATCACCCATGAATCAGAAAAAGAAGTTCACTGCCGGGGAATCGAACCAGCCCCTTCCGGAATACCAGCAAAACATCATACCACCTTAAAATGCTGCAGTAGGATTTGAGCGAGAATATAAGAGAAGAGAAGAGCGATAAAATTCACATCGAGTGGAGAAAAAAGCTGAAAATGGCTTGAAAAGTAAAAAAATCGCTCTTTTCCGGTCTATAACTCGCTTCAGAAAAACATTTCGCAGGTTTTTAATGCAGATTTGGAATCAGCGTATTCGAGTTAGTATTCCCTGCAACTTTCGTGAAAATAGGGAAATGTGAGTTCACACCATTCCCATGTTAGCAATGTTCCTTAAGTTAAGGAAGTCTTAGCGTTAGCTCCCGTGATACTATATTGTAGTTTATAATAATAATAATAATAATAATATATTTATCGCATCTTGGAGAAGAGAGAAAAGAAGTGAGAAAAGAGAACAATCAAAATACATATTATGACAAGAAGTTGCGACGATATAGTTGCAATTACTGGATTTCATCTTTTACAGAATTACTAAATACATGAGGAGAGGTCGATGCTACAATAGTTAGATCTATATTGATCTACTTAAAGATTCTATCGATTCAGTTACCATTCACACTTAGCAATGTTCCTTTAGTTACGGTAGTCTTAGCGTTAGCTCCCGTGATACTATATTGGTCTACTTAAACATCTTCCTTATGCACTGTTACATTTGCCTTACGTGTCTACGCCGTAACCCCCTCCGTCGCGTAGGACAGGCGGCGGAGGGGGTTACGGCGTAGACACGTAAGGCAAATGTAACAGTGCATTAGCGCTAAACAATTTATATATATATTTATATATATATATATATATATATATATATATATATATATATATTTATTTATGTATTTATATATATATGAGGGGGGGGGGTTCGGGGGGTTTCCCCCCGATAGTCGCGCCGTCAGGCGCGGCTAGTCAAGAAAAGAATGTGAAAAAGGATGTAGAAGTATGAGTACGTTTATATTGAATCACTTAAGAGATCGATAATATTGATGTAGTATTGGAGATTAAATGAATATTGTATAGAATGAATAGATATACAAAGAATGAATGAATTAAGATATTTGTCCACGAGGACTTCCTTTGATGGATTCAACGGGAAATATTAGAAGATGTAATAATGATCTCATTCCATGTCCATTTACTCATTATTGTATTGGATATGGAATACAAGCTCTTTGTTGTATCAAACCACGTACTTTTATTATATATTTAAAATAATATAAATATATTAATCTTAGATGGAATATGTTCACAAAATGTAGACGCTGGTACTAATTGTGGAACGATAACAAAGACAAGGTTTATCTATTCATTTTTAAATGAATAGATAATTAAAATTATCCATAAATATATATTTCAGATATTATTACGATTCTTCAAGATCAATATGTCAACCATTTTCATTTAGTGGTTGTGGTGGAAATGATAACAATTTTAAATCAAAAGGAGAATGCTCAAAATTTTGTGCCACCAAAAGTAAATGAATGAATTGATAAATGTGAATGAATATGGTTATCTTAAGTGATATGTCCAAAGGGGGATCCATATCCATCTCCTCATTCATCAAATCAAATTGAATCTTGTAATCATTCAATGAATTGTCCTCATAACTATACTTGTCTATTGCATGGACAAAGAAGAGGAGCATGTTGTCCATCGAAGAGTATGAATAATCAATAGTCTATCATATAATTGTATGATATAAGGTCATGTATGTGGATCAGAATTGAAGTTGTCTCCTTCATGTCTCAGTCTAATAAAAGGAACATGGACATTCAGTTATACAACGGGACAATGCATAAAGGTTATAAAAATTTTGTAGTTTTCAGAGTTTCATTCAAAAAATTGAGATCTTTCTTCTCTATTAATTTTGTCAGAATGAAGAGATTCCTTGATTAATTTCATTTATTTGAAGTGAAATTTCAGATGACAGATAAAGTATGTGCAGATCAATTGAACAGTTTTGCTAATGTTGAACAATGTATCGATTTTTGTATTGGTCAGTTTCAGTTTTTTTAATGATTTTCTGATAAAATGGGTTTGAAATAAACTTTTATTTTTCTTATTTGGATAATAGTAGATATTTGAGGTACATGTCCTCATAATATGCCCATATATATTAATCCCCATACAAATCAACCTCAATTGTGTAGATCAGATGATGGAGAAGGATGTCCTCTTGGTTTTCAATGTCTCCAAAGGTATCAATATATCAAACATCAAAATACAAACATCATTTTTCAAATATCAAAGATTAAAGACCATAAATCAATACACTATAAATAAAACAGAACTGTCATCGGTTTGTTCAGACCACGCCCCCTTTTCCCTCTCTTTCAATGTAGTGCTCGGCGTACACCAGACTTTTGGTGCGAGATGGAACTGATCAGCCTATGGATAAGAAGAAGAAACTATTCGAAAGCAACATAACATCGACTGTTTTGTACGGATGCGAGTCATGGTCTTTACGAGAATGCGACAAAGATAGATTAAGAATTGCACAACGAAAGATGGAGCGAAGAATGCTTGGTGTCACAAGATTGGACCGATGGACAAACGAGAGGATCAGAAGAATGACTTGTCTGCGGGATTGGATCGATGAAGCGCTAAGAAGAAAATGCAAATGGGCAATTCGAATAAGAGAAATGGACCCCGAAAGATGGGCTAAAAGATGCACTATGTGGATACCATATAACTATGCCAAATGCCGATCTCCAGGACAACCCCGTGTTCGTTGGCGTGATGATTTCAAGAAGATTGATGCGAGATGGTGGTCGATACCAACGGATGAACTAAAGAATGCCCATCCCTTCATCTAGTGTTATCACTTGATATGAATAAAGTATTAGTATTAGTCGGTTGCAAGCCATACCAAGTTAGCTAATAAGTCAAGACATCATTACTTAAGTTATAAGTCAAGGATTAAGCTAAGTACTAAGCCATAAGGAATAAGTTAAGTACAGTTAAGCAAACAAAGTGAAATTAAGTCATGTTAACGTAAATTAAGTTAAGGCAAGGTAAGTTAACAGTAGTGATATACGTCATGGTACATATTACTGTAACACAACCAAGCAAATCACCGATTACGATAGCACCACACATCGTACATCAAGGATAAGGAATATGATTATTAGCTACCATACCCGGTTTTTGTGGATCAGATAAAGTACCGATGGTCAGCTTTGAGTAAAAATTGTCGTACTAAGCATTATTCGAGTTATATGATTATGCCTATTGTAGACTACGGTAACCCGGTTCGGTGGGTATGATTATCTCTATTGTTGACTACCGTAACCCGGTTCGGTGGGTCAGATAAAGTACCTATAGTCAGCTTTGAGTAAAAATTGTCGTACTAAGCATTATTCGAGTTATATGATTATGCCTATTGTAGACTACGGTAACCCGGTTCGGTGGGTATGATTATCTCTATTGTTGACTACCGTAACCCGGTTCGGTGGGTCAGATAAAGTACCTATAGTCAGCTTTGAGTAAAAATTGTCGTACTAAGCATTATTCGAGTTATATGATTATGTCTATTGTAGACTACCGTAACCCGATTCGGTGGGTCAGAATAAGTACGGTTGGTCAGATTTGAGTAAAATTCTGTGAAGTCATCGTCAAGTCTCATCTACCTCAGAATAGATTCAAAAATACGAAGAAATTCTAAAAAATACTGCTGATTTTCTACAAACGTCAATAAACAACACACAACCCAACCTAGCGCACGACCAGGCACAATGCAGTCGATAACGCGCACGACCGGCTGGTAACTAATAAAACTATTAAAGATCAAAACTATTTGGATGATAAGGAAAATAAAAGATGAAATATAAAAAATATGATTTAGTTCTCCATTTGCTCGTATTTGTTGTAAGATGGAATCAATCATGTTTGTTTATTCAATAACTATGTATTGATTGAAGATGAAATCATCTTCATTCATATCATAATAAATAAATAATATAATAATAGGAGCATATCTGTTGTACTCAACCACTTAAATGTCCATTTGGTCTTTCATCTCTTCATGATAGTTCATCTATTCCTCATATATGTACTAAAGGAGTTCCTGGGACATGTCCATCTCAATACTTTTGTCTTGATGGAATTAGTAATGCTATAGCAAATGGTATGGAGACGCATTATATATTCTATATCTATCTTCTCTTTATAGGAGCAAGAAGTCTTTGTTGTAAACCTGATCAATTATGTTTGCATCCATATATAAATGAAATATCTCGTCAACCACAAAAATGTTTCCCAGGTTGGTCTCATTCCTACAGTATACCCATGAATTCTATCCTATCTCCATATTATTCTATCGTAACCACAAATCATTCTACCGTGTCCTCATATAATTATACCGTGTACCCATAAGATTCTACCGTATCCTCGCATTATTCTACCGCATCCCCATATCGTTTTACAGTATCCCCATATCATTCTACCGTATCCCCATATCATTATACCGTATCCTCGCATCAGTCTACCGTATCCCCATATCATTCTACCGTATCCCCATATCATTCTACCGCATCTCCATATCATTCTACCGTATACTCATCTCATTATACCGTATCCCCATATCATTATACCGTATCCCCATATCATTATACCGTAACCCCATATCATTATACCCTATCCTCGAATCATTATACCGTATCCCCATATCATTATACCGTATCCCCATATCATTATAAAGTATCCCCATATCATTATACCGTATCCCCATATCATTATACCGTATCCCCATATCATTATACCGTATCCCCATATCATTATACCGTATACTCATATCATTATACCGTATCCCCATATCGTTTTACCGTATCCCCATATCATTTTACCGTATCTCCATATCATTCTACCGTATACTCATCTCATTATACCGTATCCCCATATCATTATACCGTATCCCCATATCGTTATACCGTATCCTCGAATCATTATACCGTATCCCCATATCATTATACCGTATCCTCGAATCATTATACCGTATCCCCATATAATTATACCGTAACCCCATATCATTATTCCGTATCCCCATATCATTCTACCGCATCCCCATATCGTTTACCGTATCCCCATATCATTATACCGTATCCCCATATCATTATACCGTATCCTCGCATCATTCTACCGTATACTCATCTTATTATACCGTATCACCATATCATTATACCGTATCCCCATATCATTATACCGTATCCTCGCATCATTATACCGTATACTCATCTCATTATACCGTATCCCCATATAATTTTACCGTATCTCCATATCATTCTACTGTATACTCATATCATTATACCGTATCCCCATATCATTATACCGTATCCCCATATCGTTTTACCGTACCCCATATCATTGTACCGTATACTCAGCTCATTATACTGTATACCCATATCATTTTACCGTACCTCCATATCCTTCTACCGTATCCCCATATCATTATACCGTATCCCCATATCATTATACCGTAACCCCATATCATTATACCGTATCCTCGAATCATTATACCGTATCCCCAAATCATTATACCGTATCCCCATATCATTATAAAGTATCCCCATATCATTATACCGTATCCCCATATCATTATACCGTATCCCCATATCATTATACCGTATCCCCATATCATTATACCGTATACTCATATCATTATACCGTATCCCCATATCGTTTTACCGTATCCCCATATCATTTTACCGTATCTCCATATCATTCTACCGTATACTCATCTCATTATACCGTATCCCCATATCATTATACCGTATCCCCATATCGTTATACCGTATCCTCGAATCATTATACCGTATCCCCATATCATTATACCGTATCCTCGAATCATTATACCGTATCCCCATATAATTATACCGTAACCCCATATCATTATTCCGTATCCCCATATCATTCTACCGCATCCCCATATCGTTTACCGTATCCCCATATCATTATACCGTATCCCCATATCATTATACCGTATCCTCGCATCATTCTACCGTATACTCATCTCATTATACCGTATCACCATATCATTATACCGTATCCCCATATCATTATACCGTATCCTCGCATCATTATACCGTATACTCATCTCATTATACCGTATCCCCATATAATTTTACCGTATCTCCATATCATTCTACTGTATACTCATATCATTATACCGTATCCCCATATCATTATACCGTATCCCCATATCGTTTTACCGTACCCCATATCATTGTACCGTATACTCAGCTCATTATACTGTATACCCATATCATTTTACCGTACCTCCATATCCTTCTACCGTATCCCCCTATCATTTTACCGTATTCCCATATCGTTTAACCGTACCCCATATAATTTTACCGTAACTCCATATCATTCTGCCGTATACTCATCTCATTATACCGTATCACCATATCATTATACCGTATCCCCATATCATTATACCGTATCCCCATATCATTATACCGTATCATCGCATCATTCTACCGTATCCCCATATCATTATACCGTATCTCTATATTATTCTACCGTATCTAGGAGATGGAAGATGTCCAGAAGGAACACAATGTCTAGCTGGTCTACATGATAAAACACTAAGAAGAGAAGCAATAGATATACCATTCTATTGTTGTTATAATGTTCAAGTATTAACTTGTACTGATGGTTCATCTCCTCTTATTCATCCTAAATCTCATTCAATAGTCAGGTAGATCATCTAATCAATAAATCGCTCAATATTATATTCTCCTTTAGATGTTTGGATGAATCAGATTGTCCATCATCATATAAATGTGAAGAGTTAGCAGACAAGAGTCAGGCATGTTGTCTTATTGAAGAAGAATGTATTGAAGCATATGTAAGAGATGGTAAAACACTCTTATGTATGAATGATAAGGTTATCACTTTGTACTTCATATAATCAATATAATATGTATTCGATATAGGAATGTCCTCAAGGAACGTGTACTAAGGCGTCAGATGGTAAAAAGTATTGTTGCATTCAAAAAGTTCCACTAATTTATCATTGATAAATGAATGAAATTGACTAAATTGTTATATCTATTAGAACTATCAATGATAATATCATTAACAAATGGAAATAACAACAAACAAATCATGATACTATCTATTAATATCTACTATACAAATCAATAAAACTCTTGAATTGAGGAGTGTCCTACATAATCTCCTTTCATAGTTTGAGATGTTGCTCCAGTGATCTACAATAAATATAATCTAATCAATACTTCAAATTAATAAATATAACCTTGGCAATGATATAATGACCAGCTTTCATATCAACATTATTCTTATCAACAATAACAGTAATTCCTCCATCAGTTCTTCCACTCATACTATTCTCTGATCTCTTTGATCTACCTTCTAATAGAATCAAATGATTATTTCCAATCTCTAATCTATTTTTCCTGTAAATATACTATATTACTGTAACGATATAGATATATAGATGTTACTTAAGTGTAATCTCTCTGAATAATGTAGCTAGTTCTTCATGTCTTCTTTTCTTGATATCATTATGTACATTATCTTCTAGTTTACGATGAGCTCTTGTTCCTTCTCTCATTGAATATGGGAATACATAACAGAATGAATATTCTACCTGATATAATCATATAGAATGACTTGATATCAATCAATAACTCACTTCTCTAATCAGATCTAATGTATTCTTATGAGCTTCTTCACTTTCACCACAGAATCCAGCTATGAAATCTGATGTTAAACTCACGTCTAAACATAATTCAGATTTAAAATAGGCATGATAATGATTACCGTACCAGGAATAATACTTTTGATATGTGAAACCAATTTGAGATAAGATTGTCGAGTATATCCTCTACCCATAGATTCTAATACGATATCATCACCAGATTGTGCAGGAAGATGAATCTATCAATCTTATCATATTATAATATTCAATAGTAATCTATAATATGTACCTGATTACAAATATTACTTCGTTCCTTGATTAGATTAATCACTTCAGTGGGAAAGTCTTTAGGATGAGGAGAAGTGAAACGAATTCTCATCTCAGGATCAATACGAGATACATGATCAAGAAGAGTTGCAAAGGTTCTGTAATCATTTAGTTATATAAATTAAGAGAAAACATAAATGAAGATATAACGTGTCTACAGTATCATACAGCAAAGTAAGAAAAGATCAGTCACAAACATTTTAAATGGAAAATTTTTTTACTCTATTTTTTTGTAAATCATTTTTGCTATGTGGCCCTATTCCTCGATTTAGCGATATATATTGAAAATGTAATGTACCTTCCACCACTTTTGCGTCCATAAACTGTAGAGAAACCATCAACCAATCCAGTATCCATTCCAAATGAAATACTAGATTCAGATGAATCTCTATACGAATTTACATTCTGACCAAGTAGAGTTACCTGTCTCACTCCCTATAACACAACTATATTAATATATCACACTATCTGAGAAAATTCAACAACTGATTTTTTTTTGGTATCGACGAAAAATGGATTTTTCTGTTTTATGTATGATAATTACAGGTTCCATGAGTGTAGTTCGCTGGTACTTGGAAATTCCTTCCAATTGAAAATTCGCTTCAGGAGGTGACCACATAACGATTTGGCGACTTTTCCTAAAAAGTTTATTTCGAATCCAATCGATTCGGGTGTGGGTGTAATGGGCTCCTTGGCTAATTCTAAGAAACTATTGTCAAGGAGAGTTTTTTGATCAAAGGTCAACGAAGGCTGGAAATTGGGAATTTTGGAAAAAATTTTACATTAAATTAGTTCTCACTATTTTCCCATAGCCCAGCCTCAATGTCTTCTACATATTATATTACACCTTAAGTTTAATATTGATAATTTTTAAATCAAGGTAAGTTTGTTAACAAATTAGTTTTGTTTGATGTATTCTATTGTGGTGAGGATTGGCGACTTTCTCTAAAAAGTTTATTTCTAATCTAATCGATTCGGGACTGGTCGCATTCGAATCCTTGTCTAATTCTAAGAAACTATTGCTTAGGAGAGTTTTTCGATCAACGGTCAACGAACGCGGGAATTGGGAATTTTAGAAAAAAAATTTACATTAAATTAATTCTCACTATTTTCCATGGCGAACGTAAACTTTTTATTTGCTCAATCGCTTCTACATAGAATAGAAGGCATCAAACAAAACTAATTTGTTAACAAACTTACCTTGATTTAAAAATTATCAATATTAAAATGAAGGTGTAATATAATATGTAGAAGACATTGAGCAAATAAAAAATTTACCTGGGCTATGGGAAAATAGTGAGAACTAATTTAATGCAAATTTTTTTTCGAAAATTCCCAATTTCCAGCCTTCGTTGACCTTTGATCAAAAAACTCTCCTTGACAATAGTTTCTTAGAATTAGCCAAGGAGTCCATTGCACCAACTCCCGAATCGATTGGATTCGAAATAAACTTTTTAGGAAAAGTCGCCAAATCGTTGTGCGGTCACCTCCTGAAGCGAATTTTCAATTGGAAGGAATTTCCAAGTACCAGCGAACTACACTCATGGAGCCTGTAATTATCATACATAAAACAGAAAAATCCATTTTTCGTCGATACCACACATATGTCGACTTTCTCAGATAACGTGTTATATATATAAGATTTTTTAGAGTACCTGATGACTAAGTCGTCTTACTTCTTCTAGAATAGAATCAATTGGTCTACTTCTTTCTCTTCCTCGTGTGAATGGTACAATACAGTATGTACACATGTTATCACAACCCCTCATAATTGATCTATAATTAAGACATCAACATCGAGAGACATCAACATACGGTAAATACTAACACAAATGCACTCTTGCTATTCATATCCATTCTAACAGGAGAGACATCAGCATATGTCTCTTCGAATGAAAGTTGAACATTCATTGATTTGTGACCAAAACGGGAAAGAGCGAGAAGACGAGGAAGATCTCGATATGAATCTGGTCCAGCTACTACCTATTTATCTATTTACAATTATATCGTATACTGTATAAGCTTGATACTTGGCATAAATCCTCTTTCTGTAGTAGAGTGTGACGGACTCGTTCAGCCATACATCCTTGATCAAATAATATGAGATCGACCAAACAAGATCTTACCTAAGACAGCAACAGTTCTTGATTTGCGTTGGTTCTTCTTCAATCGTTTTAATTCTTTCCAGATCTTCTCTTCAGCTCCATCACGAATAGAACAAGTCATCAGAAGAACAACATCAGCATCTTCATTCTTTCTAGTCTCCTCATATCCATTTTGCAATAAAAGACTCCTCACAATCTCCATATCATTTACATTCATCTGACATCCATATGTTACCAGCATTACTATAATCCATTGATTCAACAACACTTCATATTTATAGCCTCACCTTTTCTACCCATTCCGTTGATGTCCTCAGGGTTTATGTAAGCATGAGTATTGGCTATCGATGGGATTATTTTATCTGGTCTACGTTTCGATGTTCCATGCATAAAATGAGCTAATCCTGGCCCATCTACAATGTCACTTATAAAACAGAGTTCGTATACGTACGAATTCTAAACACAGAAGCCACACCTTTCAAAAGAGATTTTTGCTCATTTGCCTTAGATGCGGTAGTACTTGTACGAATTGATAATGTTGTGAGAGTGCATCTCAATCGATACATATATCGTAGGATCGGAACCATAGATTTATGCGATTCCATATATCTGGCAGAATCTAAATTATGAAAATCATAAATGCACGGTATGCAACATAATTCAACGGCTCTCATTCGACAATAAGATTTCCGAACCATTATTTTTAAATCCAACAAACTAATAAAAACTTCGCAGTAAAACAAAGTTATTATCAAAAGCCAATTCAAATTCTGAAATGATATGCAGGTTCGGCAAAAAATAATATACGGTACCAATTGATTGAATGCCGCGAACGCTCGGCGTGTGTGCGAGGCGTGCTTTAAAGAAAATTTTCGTCGTCGTTCTTGCTTATTCTTTCTCTGTTATTTTCCCTAATCCTTTCATATATTTTAATTATTCAATTACAGATGTCGGATCGCCGTCATTCAAGTGGAAGAGGCAGAGATGAACGGAGAGATGATAAAAACGACCGTGAACGGTTTAGTAATGGAGACAGGTACTTACTATCTTATTTAACTTTGGACAATCTTCCTTTTCCTTACCTCTTTACGAAGTATGCCCTATTGGCGTATCATTTTTCATGGACTTTTACTCCTTTTTTATGGTCGCTCTGTATATCTGCAAACGTATCACTGAGAGAGATTTATAGTAGAACATTTTTTTGAGATTTGTTACGCATAAAAGTTAAATTGAAATGAGCAAGATATTGTGTGACTTTTCAAACTTGTGTCATGTGTACAATCTACCTAATATTCTTCTATATTTTGAAGGTTCGGGTAGTACCTCATTATTTCACTGCAAAGTGAACATATTTTCTGTACTCCCCGTTTCCGAATAATCTATTTAGGCAATCTTAGAGGCATTTTGTTATTCATTAGTATTGATATTTATACTTAGTATATATTTCTATGACTTTGCAGTGACTAAATTATGTATTCTCTAAATTTATTTACCAGGAATCGTCGTGAGTCGTCTCCTCGCTCTAACGGTGGAAACTTCGGAATGGGTGGTAGACCTATGGGAGGAGGTGGCCCCACAAGGGGTCGTGATATGAATGGCCAAGCTTTCACTGATTCTGAGCTCATGACTGATTTACCCAAAAAGAAGTTCACTGGCCGTTGCCGTCTTTTTGTGGGAAACTTGCCCAATGAAGTGAAAGAGGCTGAACTGAAAGAGCTCTTTTCCCCTCACGGTGATATCGCTGAATGCTACTTGAGTGGCAAAGGATTCGCATTCCTTCGCTTGGTAATCTATTTAAATACTGTATTTTTTACGACACCGTGCGAGTTAGTGACGTGCAGCTACTTAGGAATTGCATATTATATGTGAAACTGATCGGGAATTGTGGACTTGACTATGGACTGATATTTCTAACTATGCCATCGTACACTTGCTAAGATCCAACGTTTTTCATGGACATGGTCTATATTGGAAGTATTCTAGTGTCTGGACTGACAATGAGGCTGTATTCCATTGCACATCACTTACAAGCGCGGTGTCATTATTTAATGTTCTTATATACCATCAAAAGCTGTATATCACTAAATTTACACAAATTTTCGCCGTATTAATTAACTATATTTATGTAATTTGTCACTGTGTGAATATTAGTTGGTTCTTTTTGTTATATTACCTCAGTGTTTTATTTCATCAGGACACTCGTGCCCATGCAGAAAGTGCAAAAGAAGCAATCGATGGAAGAGTTATCCATGGAAGACAAGTACGCGTTCGCTTTGCCGTACACGGAGCTGCTCTTCGCGTCAAAGAATTATCAGCTACTGTCTCCAATGAAATGCTATATCACGCGTTCGCTCATTTCGGTGATGTGGAGAGAGCTGTTCATATTGTTGATGAGAAGGGACGTCCTACTGGAGAGGGTATCGTAGAGTTCGAAAGGAAACCTTCTGCAAACGAAGCTATTACATCTATCAAAGAACGAGTGTTCTTATTGACTACGTATGTAAATACTAGATAGACTATAGAACACAGCGAATATCGGGATTTAATTAAGGGGTCCCAAGCCACTCGTTGTTGAAGCGTTAGAACCACGAGATGAAGATGATGGATTGGCCGAACGTATGATACCAAGAACTCCACAACTACAAAAGTACTTAGATTTTATCGTTTCCTTTTACTTTTTCCTTTTTTTGTTTCGTTTAACCAGTGCTCTTCGAATTAGAGTACGAAATACGTTATGGGATAGTTCTAACGGGATTAATACTAGGGAACGTGAACTTGGACCTCGTTTCCCCGCACCTAACACTTTCGAGTTTGTGTATGGTATGAAGTGGAAAGAGTTGTATGAGAGTGAGAGACGTCGTCGTGAGGCACTTGAAGTTGAATTGAAAGAAGAGAGGAAGAGACTCGAAGCTGATATGGAACTCGCTTACCAGGACTATCAAGCTCAGATGCTTCGTGAAGGTTTCATTTTTTCTAATGTTTTATTAACTCGATTTTATTTAAATTTAAATAAAATATTGTATAGTTACGAAAAAAGCTGTTTTAAATTTAAATCATACATTTTCGAGCACCCACATTGTGAGTGAGCACTTTTGTCGATGCGGTCAGTTTTGAGACTCGAAACCCATCTAGGAATATGCCGGAGATCTAGATTAGTAAGAATCACCCCATGCCGGGTCAGTTTTGAATACTTGAGATGTAGATCGGGTCAGTTTTGTTCAAATTTCGGGTCAGTTTATAATTCGCAAAAAACAATAGATTGTGGGTGGGGCGAAAATGTATGATTTAAATGTTGTATGTCGTATAATTTTTAAATGGCGATGCAAACCTTTTCTTTTTTTTTGGCTGTATGAAATTCTTGAGATAGCTGTAATTATAGAAAATTGAGATGCTGTCAGGTCTAGCTAGTTTACCTTTCTACTTTTTTGATCATTTACACATGTTTCATCTTTTATTGATTTCTCTTTTTTTCATACGAAATACTAGCAGAATTCTTAGAATGTTGCGTAATATGAAAATTCTTCATTCCCTTTGTAATTCAATTCCGACCCAGAATTAGTAGTGATGGTCAACGTATATTATGGACTCTAGAAGTAATCCCACCTGAGATCTTATTAGCATCTGGTATACCTCGATTCATGATGTTTTGGCATTTTTGGATAAAAGAATATAAAATTGTATGAAACTATGTAATATTTGCTGGGCACTCGAGATTTAGGAATTTTTATTCGGGCTCTAGATCTGCTCAGGTTTGATTTTACAAGTAATAGATAACTTTTTAAAATGTCGTTTTTGATTCGAGTTTTCGAACAAAAAAATAAGCAATATTTATTATACAGTGCGGAGGGGTTGGTATTCTTTCAGACACATTTTCGGCGACGTCACAGAATCTTTTTCATATAATGGGTCGATTTAGAAAAAATTCTTATAGTGGGAAGACACTGAAAATAAGCCGTATAGAGTGGGTCGTTCCTCACATTATGAGGGTATGAAATGTATGTTCGGGATAATTATCATTACTTAAACGTACGAGTATCGATTGAAGCCAATGTTGCATAAAATGATTAATTTGTGTTAAAGAAGTGTGACTTGATTCGCCAATATTTTCTTGATATAGATGATTTAACATTTTGTACGAAAGGATCGCTTCGCTTGTAGTTTTTTTTTAACTAAAGTGAGAATACTTTTTTTTAGAAAAAAAATTGAGCCAATAAGTCGTTATGTATTTTTTGGCAGTGTTGATGTTGCATTCTACTCATTCATTCGTTTCTACCTTAACAATGCAGTTATCTTTAATAAACCCCACAAAAGAACAATTTTTAAATGTTTAAACTAAATAATTATGTTAATGTTACATTACGTCATTAACATATTATTATTCAGACCTCCAACGTCGTCAACAGGAACTTGAAAGATTGGAAGCACAAAGACGTGCACGTATGGGTGGAATGAGTGGAGGACCATCTGGACAACCTCAATCTTATGGGGGACCTCCTCCTGGTATCATTCCATTTTATTATCCAACTTTGAAATTGTTTCTTTCTATCCTATAATGTTTACACATCATTTATAATTTAGATTTCGGATCAAACATGTACGGTGGACCTCCACCTAACAATATGAATGCATTTGGCGGTGGAATGGGTGGTCCACAGATGGGAGGCCCTCAAAATGGATTTAATGGACCACCTCAGCATCAGGTATTATATTGTTATTGTTGTCTGCAGTAAGCCCCAAACTTGGACAATTAAACTTTATCAACATAAAATAAGATAAAAAGAGAAGAGAGAGAGAGAGGTGTTGTTCCCTAACAATGAAACTGATGCCGTGTTAATTTTCCGGAAAAAGTAAAAGGGTGTTAATTTTGTCCTCCTGTAAATAGCATTGTAAAAAGCAAATATCTCGGTTCCCTGACTAGTTAGGGACTTGAAACTTAGTTTTTAGGTTAGAATCCACGAAAAAAGCTTATAAACGAAGTATCAAGTATCTAGCTCTACTAAGAACGGAGATATTTGCTATTTACAAGCATGCTCGAGTTTTTCCGGAAAAAAAATCTTGTAAAAAGCAAATATCTCCGTTCTTAGTAAAGCTTTAAACTTCGGTTATAAGCTTTTTCTTGGTTTCTAACATAAAAACCAAGTTTCAAGTCTCTAACTAGTCATATTTGCTATTTCCGGAAGATTAACACCATATCAATGAATAGAAGAGAATGGTCGGAAAGAGATGGATATCATTATGGGATGAGATACAATAATAAAGAGAGAGATAAAGATAAAGAGATATAATCGAAGGTGTCAGTGTATAGAAGGCGTGCATATGATAAATAAAGTTTTAAAAGTGTAAGAAAGTTATTAAATATAGCATATTTTAGGGTCCTCGTCCTGGTGGAGGAAACGTAATCGAAGGAGTTCAACGTCTTCTACAGATCTTTAAGAGTGAAGATAGACCTGGTAATGCAGGACCTCCCCCTGGTGCATTCGGTGCATTTGGTGGAGGTGGACCACCTATGGGTTTTGGAATGCAAGGACCAGGTGGACCTGCTTTTGGACGACCACATGGTGGACCTCCAAATGATTATCCCCCTGAGAAAAGAAGAAGATAAAATTGTTTGTAACCTATCGTTATTCCATGATTTATGATCTTTAAAGTGTAATTAATAAACATGCTTCTTAATCATTGCATTCTTTAATTTATTCGCTGATATTTTTTGATAAATTTGTACTCATACTTTATAATTGCATATGAAATTATACAAACGAAAAGAACCGGTAGTTCGTTAACGTTGTTCAAATTCAAAGACATTATTCAATGTATTCACACGGCATGAATGTGATATGTATCCTGTGACAAAAAAAGTGAAACATTTGCGACATATTTTTACAAAAATGTTTAGAAAATACCGTTTTTTAGCGTTTTTCACGTACTTCATGCATTTTGTATTCTTTTTTAGTGTTTATGTGTTTAACCAATGCAGTTATGTACGATTATTGTGAACAAATTAATCGGGAGCGCTTGTGATCAAAATTGGTGTAATTGGCACACTGTAGAATCCTACTATAAAACTGCTGCCATCGCACTTTCTCCGTCTAATCATGGACCACGGCGGCTCAATGATAGTAACTAAGAAGCTCTTGCCTGAGAAAGAAAGTATCGCAAACTGAGTGATGATGAGCAGCGCAAAAGTTGATTACGGTATATCTGGGCGCTCGCTTCTGACTAGACCTATCATCGAGTTTTACGATTCGCGAGACATGCCGAGATGGCTTAGTGGATAGAGCTTTTGTTTAGAGATCCGAACCTCGTAGGTTCGAATCCCGCCCAGCGCAAATCAACTTTGCCGATTTTTCGTAATGCAAGAGCCTTCAAGCCAAAGTTAAATGTAGGGATTTCTCTTCATTGAACCGCCGTGTGGACATGGATCAGGCTTGAAAACTGTCACGTTCGGAGTGAACTGTTTAAAAACTCAAAGTGATACTCAAAGTCTTATCCTCCCATTTTAGGGAGGGCAGTCTAATGGGGGCTCCCTACTGGATTGAAATGAAGGAGGACGATGGATTTTATAGAGCTCTAGAGATCAAATTAAATTTGATTAGGATTTGAACGTTCTTGAACGAGAGAGTACGAAAATATAGAGAGCACTTCTTCATTCTGGCTTTGCTTTCCACAATTGCATGCTCGGTTTTTTTACATGTTACATTACATTTAGACCGCGCAATGGAGAAATGGAAACTAATTAAGAAATGGCGAGTGGGGAGGCAGTTCTAGTTCAATGCAAATTTTCCCCGGGAAAAAAATTAAGGAAATTGCGAAATTTTCAAAATCTTGTGAACTTTTGTGACAACTCCGGTATTTTTTGCTCGCGGGGCACACCGTTCAATCCCGTGGTGTACGCCGCGAGGTACACCGCGGGGCAGAACACTTAGACGGGGTACCTCGCGAGCTGCAGCCTCTAGACGGGGTACCTCGCGAGGTGGACGACGGCGTGCCTCGCGGGGCAGGAGGGACGGTGTGCCCCGCGAGATTTGATGTCCACCCCGCGAGGCACACCGTCACTTCCACACCGTGGTGCACCTCGCGGTGTACCCCGCGAGATTTGGCCTCTCAACGGTGTGCCCCGCGAGCAAAAAATACCGGAGAATCTGCCACATTTTTTTTTAGTTTTGACGGCTTTGAATGTGAATGTGTGAACGATAGTTATATTCCGAAAATGAATATTTATGTGGTGAAGCATACAAATTAGAGATACGATACACTCATAAAGTAATAAGAAGTGGGAATAGATTATCATTAGTGCAATAAAGAGATGGAATAGATTAGAAATGACGTTTATGATATTTATCCAATTCAAAGTATGAAGTGACAACAGTACGATTAGCGAACTTTCGTCCAGTCAATGCTGCTTGAGCACGTTGACAATCAGCCTTCAATTATCATTTCAATAGATATTATTCATTCATCAACTTACTGTATCACCAAATTCGACGAATACTTTACCAACTCCAGCAACATGCATTCCTTGAATAGGGCGAGGAATCTCAACAGATCGAACTACTCCATACTTTGTACATTCTTCACGAATATCTTCCACAATATCTACAAATATTCATATCATTTAAATATAATATTGATTAAAGATATGAGTATACCATCATATTCATCTTCATTTTGTAATTCTTCTTCAGTTATCATATTCATAAGACATAATACTTCAGTAACTTCACCAGATCCTTGAGACATATCGATTCCAGCAACTGTCATCTATGATAATAAATGATAGATTACTATATAATTGAATGAATGATGCAAACCTGCGGTGGCATACCGAATGCAGTCATCTTACTATCACCAGTACAAGCTAATTGAACTGTTAACTTCTTATCTCCCAATTGCATTCCATTCAAACCTAAATGATGATCATCATCATATATGACATTATCATTGAATATCTATGATACAAGACATAGTGTAAGAATACCAGCAATAGCTTGAGTAGTAAGAGTAGGATCAAGATATTCAGCAAATGCATATCCTTTACTGCCTCCAATAGTATCAGCAACAAGATTAAATGATTTCAGTTGTCCAAATGATGAGAGAAGTTCTTTAACCTGAATATATCAACAACCTAGATCACAATCCATAACCATCCTCGCTATCTAAAATCATTCACGCATATCTCTCACGCATTCGCACAATTTCATTTCATTTCCCATGTCCCTAAATCGTCTCATATTCATAAAGAGCGAACTGCATATTTCCACTGCCATATCTAAAATGACTGAAATAGGAGGGTTGCTAAACGCTGAGCTGAAAAGTCTGCAAAAAAAACAGCAACACCTAAAGAAGACCTAAAAGTGCTGTAAAAGAAGAGAATGGGAAGAGGTTTAGATAGTATGGGAGAGACTAAAAGAGAAGAGGGAATAGATAGATAGATGGAAGTGTACTGACTGCATCCAATCATCTTCATCTTGATATTCCCAGTCATCCACTGAAGAGAGACTATACTCATTCAGAATCAATCAATACACTTGTTACGATACTTCTTCCCTTTTCTATTAAGTCTTTCATTGAATGTGGGAGGAATAAAGGAAAGGAATACCGTGAAACAAGATAGACAACAATAAGAAAACTCAGAGAAATTGAAATTGAGACAAGTTATATTTTATAAGATCCCGCAAAAATTAATGTGGAATCATATTTCAGCCCCGGATACTAAACAAAACAGGCTATTTGTTTTCAATTTGTCTGAGGTTAATCAAATGAAATATAATTATAGAATAGAGTATATATAGTGACCTGTTCCTCATTTAGATAAGTAGGAAGTCCTCCAATGAAGATCTTATGAGGAGAATCAACAACGATGTTCGATACTCAAATTATATATTATTATAAAAAGGATAGAGTTTGGATGAATCATAAATGCATACCGGGTAGACGAGAGTTTGTATCATAACCAGCAGATATAGGTTGATAGTCACGAGGACGACGAATCTTCAACTGTTGACCCATGAAATTGATTCCATCGAATGCCATTCCTGTATATCAATCAATCAAATAATCAATATAATCATTGAGTAGATATATACGTAGAATACTAACCAGCAGTGGTTTCATCTATAGAACGGAATTCTATGAATGCAAAGTTCTTATCGAGATTGATTTGACAGGCAAGAACAGGATTTCCGGGTGCTTGAGCAAGTCCACATAGATGCATCTTAATTGAATATATAAATATGAATTATAATGATCTATGAATACCTGTTGATTGAAGAAATCAAGCATAACTTCTTCATTACATCCAAATGGAATATTACCAACATAAAGACGACGAGATTGACAAGTAACAGAAGGACCAACTACTGGTACTGCTGCTTGTATATTTGATCGAGGAATTTGACCAGATGCCTTCATTTAATATATTATATTACAAATAATTATAATGATGATAATGATACCTGAAGTTCTTTATACTCCTTAGGAGTTAGATGTTCATATCCTGCAGGGGGAACATCCCAGAACTTGTACTTTTTCATTGATGGTTTAGACTTCTCGTCTCTATAACAATAACATACATGGTAATAGTAGTATTAATCATTCGTGGGTGTCATTGCAGTTAGTCACAATACCCACTCGATTTGGGCACCCTACCCACACGATTTAGCCAAAATTCATTTTAAAAAAAATGAAATTTTCGCGTCCCACGATTTTATTTTTTTCCTTTCCTGCGGCAAAGGCTGCCAACGTATTGTATACCCCCTCCATATTTAACCGATTAGCCTAGGCGACGGACATCCTTCACAAAACTTATCTAACAGATATTCTCCATCCCCGATACGTTCAATTGATGAAATAAAATCTAATTATAATAAATGATACCTGGTTCTATCATTTCGATCCCTTGATCTTCTTCTTTCTCTACTACGTGAACGACGACGTTCTCTATCACGTGATCGTTCTCTCTTTCTATCACGAGGAGAACGAGATCTATCAAATATATCATACACTTCATTCATTCAATTATAATATTCATTAACTTACAATTAGGTAGGGCCTCTACAAACTCCAAAATATACTTTTTATATTTAAATTTTAAACGTAACAAATAGTCAATTCACAGTGATATTCATCAGTTTGATCACGCATACTATCAAATAATCATTTACAAACAAAGTATACCTGCTCTTTTTTCTCTTCTTACGTTCATCATCTCTTTCACGGTCACCAGATCCATTCTCTCCTCCCACATCAGGTTTCACCTGTAAATATCAAATCAATATTTACAAGACCCGTTTACATCTTACACCGGCAAAGGTACACCACATAGGTGGGCACGCTGGTGGAAAGGCTGTGCGCATGTCTACGAAAAGGCATTAAAACCGTTTTTTAAAGTAACTTTTCACATTTTTCCAATTATGCAAGGCTATGCGCACAGCTCAGTAGTTTAGGCAAGGCAGAGCGCCAAAAAGATTCGTTTTTTATGCGCCCATCTATGGTACACCATCTGATTCTGAGGTCTAATGGTGTACAAAACATAGGTGGGCGCGCGATATTTTTGCGCACAGCCCTGCCTTCACATTGAGGCATAGCCAAAATGTGGAATCAAATCTGCAAAAAAATCGCGTAGCGATGCGCACAGCCTTGCATCGACTGTGATCCGTATAGGACGGACGTCCAGAAATGCCGCGGCGGATATTTAGCGTAGAATGAAATGATGACACGATCGGGATGAAAAATTATGTTGTGTTATGAAATATTTCAGTCAGGAAAAATCAGCAAAAGATTTGGATCGAACCGGGGTTCGAACCCGCTCGGTGTTTTTAGAGTGGTACCTTTTACCTCGACGCCATGAGTTCATTTTGTTTCTAAATATAGTCACCAATCGACGCGTAGAGAATGGGGCTACAACTTTCCTTGCCATATAAAAGGCCAAAAACAATATCTAAATAAATTTAACCAAGAAAACTGGCAAAATCGTGTTTTAGCAACTTTTCGGCGATTTTTCGCAGTACAAAGAGGTCGTGCGGAGGTGAAATGACATAATTTTTCTAAACCAGTTTTTCAAGCGCTACAACATGAGCATAGTTAGGTTAAATAAAAAAGGTGCGAAATTTGAGTTTTTTGAAAAAGTTTAAAATCGACCATTTTTCGCGACCGCACCGCTCGACGAATATTGCACCAAATGAGTTGGGTCCAAAAGCTAAACGTTGCGCCACATCGTGTTCTACAATTTACTTTCAGGAGCCGGGACGCGAAAATCACGATGAACGGGTGAAAATTGCGAAAAACCTACATCCCGGTTTTCTTCCAAAGCCTATTTCGTCATCACCGAGTCCGACAAAGCACGCGTAGTTAGTACCAAAAGATGCGCCATAAAAAGTTGTTTAATATAAGTCTTAATCTCAAAAAATGACAGAACAGTTTTTGAGCATTTATATTTGGGCATTTTGATTTTCGCCTTTTTTTGCTCTCCGCCAACTTTGAGCGCAATTTCCCGGCCACCCGCGATTGGGAAAAATCGGCAAAAATACAAATTAGATTACCCCAAGTCTTGTGGTCATTTTTATACCAACTTTAAATTTTTGATACATTTAATACCAAGTTTAGCGCCAAAATGTGCAAAAAAACCCGAGAGCCGGCGTTTCACCTAAAAGACGGCTCCGGATCGGCTCGGGACCACTTCCATTCGATCCGGCGTGGTCGAATACCCCATTAACCGGAATCTGGTATAATCGGCACAACATCCTGATAGAACAAATTTCAAAAAACCTACCGCAGTAAATCGGTCGAATTGCGATTCTTTATATAGGGGTTAACTAGCAGTGCTAGGGGCAGAGCCGAAAATTGTTCTACTTTGACATGTATACTTGTAGCGCGGGAGGAGCATTGCGCTAGCGCGGAAGGGTGCTGCGCACCCTTCCGCATAGAATGCTCGAGTCGCCAAGTATGGACACTTTTCTCTTGTTTTCTGACTTATTAGATAATTTGTCGAAAAAATATATAAAAAACGACAACATAAAACTATTTGCTTTGAATTTTGAACGGCAAAATTACTTGGAAGTTGGCGTAAGCTTTTGATTGTTTGGGGGGGACACCCCCCCAACCCCCCATTTTCTATATTGTTTGACATGAAACACATTTGTGGACTCGTTCATAAGCTTTCCGATATTTTGTGGATGTCTTAGGATCAATGTTTGTCTCAATATTATCGAAAAATTTCGTTGAACTGAATGAATGTCGCTACAGATATCAATTGAAGCGAGGTAAGAGTTAAGATTCATGCATGAAATGTTTTCCTGCTCAGAATGACTCAAAACAAGTCGTCTCATCATTCTTGGCACCAAAAACAACCTTAGAACGCTTTCTCGACGCCAGTAAAAATCAGCAAAAGTTTTGGATCGAACCGGGGTTCGAACCCGCTCGGTGATTTTAGAGTGGTACCTCTTTACCTCGACGCCATGAGTTCATTTTGTTTCTAAATATAGACATATTATACCCCAATCGACGCGCGAAGAGTAGGGCTACAACTTTCTTTGCCATATAAAACGCCTAAAACAATTTTAAAAATAAATTAAACCAAGAAAACTGGCAAAATCGTGTTTTCGCACCTTTTCGGCGATTTTTCGCGGTTCAAAGAGGTCGTGCGGAGGTGAAGACACATAGTTTTTCTGAATCAGTTTTTCAAGCGCTACAGCATGAGCATAGTTTGGAGAGAAACAAAGGGTGCGAAATTTGAGTTTTTTGAAAAAGTTAAAAATCGACCATTTTTCGCAACCGCACAGTTCCGTGAATATTGCTCGGAATGAGTTGGGTCAAAAAGCGAAAAGATGCGCCTCATCGAGTTGTACAATTTACTTTCAGGAGCCGGAACGTGAAAATCACGTTGAATAGGTGAAAATCGCGAAAAACCTACTTTCCGGATTTCTTCCCAGGCCTATTTCGTCATCACCAAAAACTTTTTATGGCACGACACTAGTACCATAAGATGCGCCGTAAAAAGTTGCTTAATATAAGTCTTAACCAGAAAAAGTTATGGGCGAGTTTTTGAGCAATCAAATTATGCGCGCCCGAATTTTGCCTTTTTTTTGCTCTAATTCAACTTCGAACGCAAATTTAACGGCAACCCGTGATTGGGAAAAATCGGCAAAAATACAATTTGGATAGCCCCAAGTCTTGTGGTCAGTTCCATACCCCAACTTGCAATTTTTGATATACTTGACACCAAGTTGCGCGCCAAAATGTGCAAAAAACCCGAGAGCCGGCGTTTCACCTAAAAGACGGCTCCGGATCGGCTCGGGACCAGTGCCATTCGATCCGGCGTGGTCGAATACCCCATTAACCGGAATCTGGTATAATCGGCACAACATCCTGATAGAACAAATTTCAAAAAACCTACCGCAGTAAATCGGTCGAATTGCGATTCTTTATATAGGGGTTAACTAGCAGTGCTAGGGGCAGAGCCGAAAATTGTTCTACTTTGACATGTATACTTGTAGCGCGGGAGGAGCATTGCGCTAGCGCGGAAGGGTGCTGCGCACCCTTCCGCATAGAATGCTCGAGTCGCCAAGTATGGACACTTTTCTCTTGTTTTCTGACTTATTAGATAATTTGTCGAAAAAATATATAAAAAACGACAACATAAAACTATTTGCTTTGAATTTTGAACGGCAAAATTACTTGGAAGTTGGCGTAAGCTTTTGATTGTTTGGGGGGGACACCCCCCCAACCCCCCATTTTCTATATTGTTTGACATGAAACACATTTGTGGACTCGTTCATAAGCTTTCCGATATTTTGTGGATGTCTTAGGATCAATGTTTGTCTCAATATTATCGAAAAATTTCGTTGAACTGAATGAATGTCGCTACAGATATCAATTGAAGCGAGGTAAGAGTTAAGATTCATGCATGAAATGTTTTCCTGCTCAGAATGACTCAAAACAAGTCGTCTCATCATTCTTGGCACCAAAAACAACCTTAGAACGCTTTCTCGACGCCAGTAAAAATCAGCAAAAGTTTTGGATCGAACCGGGGTTCGAACCCGCTCGGTGATTTTAGAGTGGTACCTCTTTACCTCGACGCCATGAGTTCATTTTGTTTCTAAATATAGACATATTATACCCCAATCGACGCGCGAAGAGTAGGGCTACAACTTTCTTTGCCATATAAAACGCCTAAAACAATTTTAAAAATAAATTAAACCAAGAAAACTGGCAAAATCGTGTTTTCGCACCTTTTCGGCGATTTTTCGCGGTTCAAAGAGGTCGTGCGGAGGTGAAGACACATAGTTTTTCTGAATCAGTTTTTCAAGCGCTACAGCATGAGCATAGTTTGGAGAGAAACAAAGGGTGCGAAATTTGAGTTTTTTGAAAAAGTTAAAAATCGACCATTTTTCGCAACCGCACAGTTCCGTGAATATTGCTCGGAATGAGTTGGGTCAAAAAGCGAAAAGATGCGCCTCATCGAGTTGTACAATTTACTTTCAGGAGCCGGAACGTGAAAATCACGTTGAATAGGTGAAAATCGCGAAAAACCTACTTTCCGGATTTCTTCCCAGGCCTATTTCGTCATCACCAAAAACTTTTTATGGCACGACACTAGTACCATAAGATGCGCCGTAAAAAGTTGCTTAATATAAGTCTTAACCAGAAAAAGTTATGGGCGAGTTTTTGAGCAATCAAATTATGCGCGCCCGAATTTTGCCTTTTTTTTGCTCTAATTCAACTTCGAACGCAAATTTAACGGCAACCCGTGATTGGGAAAAATCGGCAAAAATACAATTTGGATAGCCCCAAGTCTTGTGGTCAGTTCCATACCCCAACTTGCAATTTTTGATATACTTGACACCAAGTTGCGCGCCAAAATGTGCAAAAAACCCGAGAGCCGGCGTTTCACCTAAAAGACGGCTCCGGATCGGCTCGGGACCAGTGCCATTCGATCCGGCGTGGTCGAATACCCCATTAACCGGAATCTGGTATAATCGGCACAACATCCTGATAGAACAAATTTCAAAAAACCTACCGCAGTAAATCGGTCGAATTGCGATTCTTTATATAGGGGTTAACTAGCAGTGCTAGGGGCAGAGCCGAAAATTGTTCTACTTTGACATGTATACTTGTAGCGCGGGAGGAGCATTGCGCTAGCGCGGAAGGGTGCTGCGCACCCTTCCGCATAGAATGCTCGAGTCGCCAAGTATGGACACTTTTCTCTTGTTTTCTGACTTATTAGATAATTTGTCGAAAAAATATATAAAAAACGACAACATAAAACTATTTGCTTTGAATTTTGAACGGCAAAATTACTTGGAAGTTGGCGTAAGCTTTTGATTGTTTGGGGGGGACACCCCCCCCAACCCCCCATTTTCTATATTGTTTGACATGAAACACATTTGTGGACTCGTTCATAAGCTTTCCGATATTTTGTGGATGTCTTAGGATCAATGTTTGTCTCAATATTATCGAAAAATTTCGTTGAACTGAATGAATGTCGCTACAGATATCAATTGAAGCGAGGTAAGAGTTAAGATTCATGCATGAAATGTTTTCCTGCTCAGAATGACTCAAAACAAGTCGTCTCATCATTCTTGGCACCAAAAACAACCTTAGAACGCTTTCTCGACGCCAGTAAAAATCAGCAAAAGTTTTGGATCGAACCGGGGTTCGAACCCGCTCGGTGATTTTAGAGTGGTACCTCTTTACCTCGACGCCATGAGTTCATTTTGTTTCTAAATATAGACATATTATACCCCAATCGACGCGCGAAGAGTAGGGCTACAACTTTCTTTGCCATATAAAACGCCTAAAACAATTTTAAAAATAAATTAAACCAAGAAAACTGGCAAAATCGTGTTTTCGCACCTTTTCGGCGATTTTTCGCGGTTCAAAGAGGTCGTGCGGAGGTGAAGACACATAGTTTTTCTGAATCAGTTTTTCAAGCGCTACAGCATGAGCATAGTTTGGAGAGAAACAAAGGGTGCGAAATTTGAGTTTTTTGAAAAAGTTAAAAATCGACCATTTTTCGCAACCGCACAGTTCCGTGAATATTGCTCGGAATGAGTTGGGTCAAAAAGCGAAAAGATGCGCCTCATCGAGTTGTACAATTTACTTTCAGGAGCCGGAACGTGAAAATCACGTTGAATAGGTGAAAATCGCGAAAAACCTACTTTCCGGATTTCTTCCCAGGCCTATTTCGTCATCACCAAAAACTTTTTATGGCACGACACTAGTACCATAAGATGCGCCGTAAAAAGTTGCTTAATATAAGTCTTAACCAGAAAAAGTTATGGGCGAGTTTTTGAGCAATCAAATTATGCGCGCCCGAATTTTGCCTTTTTTTTGCTCTAATTCAACTTCGAACGCAAATTTAACGGCAACCCGTGATTGGGAAAAATCGGCAAAAATACAATTTGGATAGCCCCAAGTCTTGTGGTCAGTTCCATACCCCAACTTGCAATTTTTGATATACTTGACACCAAGTTGCGCGCCAAAATGTGCAAAAAACCCGAGAGCCGGCGTTTCACCTAAAAGACGGCTCCGGATCGGCTCGGGACCAGTGCCATTCGATCCGGCGTGGTCGAAAACCCCAGTAGCCGGAATCTGGTATAAAGCGCACAAGGTCTTGACAAAAGAAATTTCAAAAAACCTATCCCGGTAAATTGGTCTAATTGCGATCTTTTATATAGGGGTTAACTAGCAGTGCTAGGGGAATCCATAAATTGTTTTACTTGCGAGCGTTTTATACTCTTAGCGCGGGAGGAGCATTTCGCTAGCGCGGAAGGGCGCTTCGCGCCCATCCGCCTAGTAGCAGCTAGAGTCGCCCAGTATGGACACTTTTCTCTTGTTTTCTGACTTATTAGATAATTTGTCGAAAAAATATATGAAAAACGTCAACAAACTATTTGCTTTGAATTTTGAACGGCAAAATTATTTGGAAGAAGTTGGGGTAAGCTTTTGATTGTTTGGGGGGGACACCCCCCCCCCAACCCCCCATTTTCTATATTACATGACATGAAACTCATTCGTGGACTCGTTCATAAGCTTTCCGACTTTTTCCGGATGTCTTAGGATCAATGTTTGTCTCAATATTATCGAAAAATTTCGTTGACCCGAATGAATGTCGCTACAGATATCAATTGAAGCGAGGTTAGAGTTAAGAGTCATGCATGACATGTTTTCCTGATCAGAATGACTCAAAACAAGTCGTCTCATCATTCTTGGCACCAGAAATTACCCTAGAACACCTTCTTTCAGTCAGGAAAAATCAGCAAAAGTTTTGGATCGAACCGGGGTTCGAACCCGCTCGGGGTTTTCAGAGTAGTACCTCTTTACCTCGACGCCATGGGTTCATTTTGTTTCTGAATATGGTCATATTATACACCAATCGACGCGCAAAGAGTGGGGCTACAACTTTCTTTGCCATATAAAACGCCTAAAATAATTTTTAAAATAAATTTATCCAAGAAAACTGGCAAAATTGTGTTTTCGCACCTTTTCGGCGATTTTTCGCGGTACGAAGAGGTCGTGCGGAGGTGGAGTGACATAATTTTTCTAAACCAGTTTTTCAAGGGCTACAACATGAGCATAGTTTGGTTGAATAAAAAAGGTGCGAAATTTGGGTTTTTTGAAAAAGTTAAAAATCGACCATTTTTCGCGACCGCACAGCTCCGTGGATATTGCACGAAATGAGTTGGGTCCAAAAGCGGAAAGGTGCGCCTCATCGAGTTCTACAATTTAGTTTCAGGAGCCGGGACACGAAAATTAAGTTGAATGGGTGAAAATCGCGAAAAACTCACTTTCCGGATTTCTTCCGATGCCTATTTCGTCATCGGGAAGTATTTTTATTTGCGCGAAATTAGCACCATAAGATGCGCCGTAAAAAGTTGCTTAACATAAGTCTCTCTCCCGAAAATCGTCTGCAGAGTTTTTGAGTATTTATATTATGCAACTCTGATTTTCGCCTTTTTTTGCCCTCCGCCAAATTTGACCTGAATTTCCGGAAAAACCGTGAATAGAAAAAATTGGCAAAAATACGATTCAGATTGCCCCAAGTCTTGTGGTCATTTCCGTACCCCAACTTGCAATTTTCGATACATTTATTATCAAGTTTGGCGCCAAAATGTGCAAAAAACCCGAGAGCCGGCGTTTCACCTAAAAGACGGCTCCGGATCGGCTCGGGACCACTACCATTCGATCCGGCGTGGTCGAAAACCCCAGTAGCCGGAATCTGGTATAAAAGGCACAAAGTCCTGATAGAACAAATTTCAAAAAAACCTATCCCAGTAAATTGGTCTAATTGCGATCTTTTATATAGGGGTTAACTCCATCGATCTATTCACCGTTAGCAGTCTATTATAAACACCGTGGACAGTGGGCCGCCGCGGCCCGCTGTCCACGGTGTTTTCGGACGTCCGTCCTTTACGGTTAAGTTGCATCGACCCGCTTCCCGGCTTGCGCGCAGCCTTTCCCCCAGCGTGCCCACTTATGGAACAAAACAAATCAAGGAGAAATAACTTACATCAGTAGGTTCACTCTTGAATTCCTCTTGTTGATAAGCTTCTATTCCATCGATATCAGCCATCTACACTCAAATAATCATACTGATGAGCAGGGTCAATCTATTATAAATATCATATGGGCCAAATAACCCCTATTCAATATCACATATGAGAACGAGCAAAAAACTTTTTATTCTATTAACACAAATGCGAGGCACCATAATAAGGGAACATAATCATGCATGAACAAAGCAGGGAAATACTCGAGACTATACGTATGCTATTGTGAGAAGTTGTGTACAAATTGTAAACAATATAATCATATTTAAAAAAAGATATGATAGTCAAATGTACAATGTATACAAAGATAAGGTTAGCAAGAACATGATCCTTGATTTGATGGAAAGTTTGAAGTACCAAGTTTGAATGTAGGCCTATCACTTTCCCAAAGAGTAGGTGTTTGCATTATCTCAACAGTCAATCATCAAACACTTTTATATATTCATGTAATAATACCTTTTCAATCAATTCCTCGAATGCGTATTGAACTCCTTCTTTAGTTTTAGCACTAGCTTCAATAAATAGAGCTCGGAATTTACGGGCTAACTTCAATCCTTCTTCTCTAGAAACCTCACGATTAGGCTGAAATATTTACCATTACATTTACAAGACAAGGTAGAAAACGGCTGACCATGTCAATCTTATTAGCAACAATCATTCGAACGGCATCTCCTTTTGTACAATATGTTTCCGTTTCAGTTAACCAATGATCTAATCTTTCCATCGTTGTTCGATTAGTCACATCGTACACTATTATAGGAAAAAAATGATAAAACAAATAAAACGATACGTGACAAAAATAGTCGACAGTAAATTAAAAATAATAATTGTAATACATAATGAATATAACAAAAGCATACCAAAAATAATTCCTTGAGCGCCGCGATAATAGGACGGAGTCAACGTACGGAATCTCTCTTGTCCAGCTGTATCCCAGATGGCAAGTTTCACTCTATTTCCATCAACGTTCATAGATGTTACGCGAAAATCGACTCCTACAAAAATAATTTCTTATTGCTAATACACTTTCGATATCACCTATGGTAGCAGGCTGTTCTGGATCGAACACATCGTCGACAAAACGAAGCATCAAGCTGAAAATTATATAGAAAATAGTTCACAAATACAAATATTCATAAATGTTCACAAATAGCGCTTACCTTGATTTGCCAACACCACTTTCTCCAATAATAAGAATTTTTAAAGTCGTTATCGAGGGCTGGTCATTTTCGAGATCACTCATATCTGCAGTAGCGATGATACAGATAAAATGGGAAAGGAAATGGATAAAACAAGTAACATCAATACACATATACGGCTTGGAAATATTCAAAATCTCAATTTGATTCGAAATAAAGCACATGCCATATTTACCGTTTTCACATCAATCGTCAGGAGTTTTCTGTTTGAGAGATATGTATTCAATTTAATATTGGCGGGAATCATACTATTTTATTATTTTTTTTCAATCAATATTTCGACTTCGTTTTTTGAAATTTTTACTTAGTTTCAACCTTGACATTCTTTTTTTTAGGTGATGGCAGCTCGCAATAGCTCATATATGCAGCAAGAGTTCAAAACACTGGATGCAGTAGACGAATTTATTCGAAAGATGTGCTCAGCAGAACAAAATGTTCTACCAGAATTCTCATTGGACGATAAGTAAGCATTGTTAATTATATTGTTTCTCTAATGTAATGCATTTCTCAAGATTACACTACCTCAATCATATTATCATTCGAATGGATGACAACACGAAGAATGCTCAACAGATCAAAATAAAGTTTAACCAGGCTTCAGAAGCATGCATGAAAGATTATCAGAAACTCAACGAAAGTATGTTATTTATTGTATTAATCATTCTAATCAGGGGATGTGAAAATTTTTCCTACTTTCGTTTCTATCGGATTTTCCCGAAGTTTCCCGACCCTGATACTAATGATGTTTATTATCAGAAGAAAATGCGTTGCGAAAGAATATTGAAAGATCAAGAAAAGGATATATTGAAATGGAAGAGAAAAGGAAGAATAATGATGAAACACTTGAAAGTCTTCTTAAAAAGAAGAACATTCTCAGTGAGATCAAAACTGCTCAGGAGAAACGTATGTTTAATTGTTATTTATCTTTCATATATGTATGGTGCGTTGTACAGGTATCGATCGTCTCAATCAATTATCACAATATATTAATGATGATGACAAAGGAATTCAATGTCTCTAATTTTAACCTCACTAACATTGTCTAATTATCTGCACCATTCCAATTCATTGTGCTTTCTTGAACAGAAATTTGACTAATGAACTTATTGAATAAGTGATTATAACTATATTTGTGGCTATGGATGATGGAAATGATAGTTCATTTCATTTGTACCTTATTGTTAGTAAAGAAAGGAGGGTAGGTTGGTCGTAATGGGAGATGGTCCTCTTCCTTGTCAAATGTATTCCGAATTATCGAAAGGAGATGCTCAAATGATTGATAGTGGAACAATAATAGATGGAAGATGGAATATCATTCATATGATGAGTGTTGGAGGATTTGGACAAGTAAGTCATGGTTGTATTGACCATTGGTTCAGATTGAATCATTGAAGGTATTCATGGGATTGGATATGAGAAATGGAGAAAGAAGGGCTATCAAAGTTGAATCTCTCAATGCTTCTATTCAACTTATTGATAATGAAGTTGATTGTCTCATTAATGCTACCAAATACACTGTAAGTAATACTAATATATATATATATATATATATTTGAATAAAGGATGCTTTAGAGAAGTATATCTCCACTTGTTCAATTGTATTCTTATGGATGTACTAATGAAGTACGGTATATGGTGTGTATCTATTGATGATATTGATTGATAGATATATTGTGTAGGTGATGGAGTTAGTAGGAAGGAATGTTCGAGAATTGAAGAAGTGTACAGTATCTGATAGATTCTCTTTGTGTACAACATTATGGATAATGAAAGAGATGATAAATGCATTGGAATTCCTCCACACTACTGGATGGATTCATAGGTTTCTTTATATTACTCTACTTATCCATTTAAATGTATTGATTAAGAGATGTGAAACCTCCCAATTTCTGTATATCTGAGAGTGGAGAACGTAGATTATATTTGATTGATTTTGGAATGAGTCGAAGATATAGAGATAATGATGGAAGAATGAAGAGAAAAGAAGATAGATGTTCATTCCATGGTACTGTGCGATATGCTTCATGTGGTTGTCATTCTCGAAAGGTAATCGATATCTCCCCATCCTACAGTATCCATATATGAATCTGTTTAGGATGTAAGTAGATGGGATGATCTATGGTCAGTGTACTATATAGGATGTGAGAATGGAATAGGAGAACTACCATGGAGACATTCTAATGATAAGAATGAAGTAGGAAAGATGAAAGAATCTATTGATCTACTTAATCCTATATATTGGCAGGTACTAATTAATAATTTTAGTTTAGTATATCATAATATTGATTATAGCCAGTGATATGTCCTTCATCGATTATCTATCTTCGTGATATACTTCTTAATAATGAAATGGTTGATGATGATATTAGTTTCTATGAAGAACCTCCATATAATACACTTAACCAACACACGGTTTGTCTTATCGATTAATTATGTTATGGATTGATTGTATTATAGATGGATGAATTATCTCGATTTGGATGGAATGAATCGTATTCATTAACAGATTGGGAGATATTATCAATGAATGGAGATATCATATCATCTAATCAATATAATCTTATTCCTTCTTCAACATATTTCAATCAATAATGAATAAAGTATTATTTGGTGATGTTATTGTTGATTGCGTGGGTGATTCATATTCCCTTCCCACTATTACTTATAATGAATGAATGAATTGGATATGAAATAGTTCTTTGTTGTATTCTATCTCTACTTCTCTTCTCTAATCGTCTTCTTCATCTTCTCTATTCATAATCTGGGTATACAATAGTTCACTCTTCTCTTCTCTTTACTCTATCCTCATGTACATCATATAGATATATTGAATTAAGATGACTTCATCTTCATTCACTAAAGGAGATCGATATCCTTCAAATGAATGTAAGTATGTATCTCTTCTATCTCTCTTCACTTAGATAGATGGGTAAAGTAAGATAATATAAGAGGATGGAGTGTAGGGGATATGACACTTTCCCCATTGTGCAATTCCCCCAAATATGCGAAACCCCCAAAATTCAAAAATCCCAAAGTAACGGTCAAATACGATTCCCCCAAAATGCAATTCCCCCAGAATCACAATTTCCCCAGAATTGCTATTCCCCCAGAATTACAGTTTCCCCAGAATTACATTTCCCCAAAATTACTATTCCCCCAAAATTACTATTCGTTCTTACTGAAAGGCACCCCCGAAGTAATTTTACACACCCTATTGGTTGCATTCTATAGCAGGAAAAAACGCGAATGTTGTCACAGTGACGAGTTCCAAATTAGCTTGGGGTGGGTCTATTTTTAAATAGCGCAAGTATTTGCTAAACAAGTTATATTTCTCTAAATGAAAAAAAGTTTCACTAAACAAAATATGTGATGCTAATCTGATAAAACTAATGGTAGATTAGTTATTATAGTAAACACAAGGAAGGAAATCAGATATGACAAATGAGATATACATACTCGTATAAATAAAGGAAAACATATTTGATATAGCAAGCATTTATCAAAATATCAAATAATAGTACATAATCTGTTAAAGATATACTTAGACATAAAGTAGTCTATAGAGAATAGTTTTATAAAAGAAAGCTAATGATAGAGATGATAATGTTCTTCTTATATCCATTGATAAATAGTTCAAATTGTCTCTTCCCATTCCATATGAATATGTTGAATGTAGTACGACGAGGAAATGAAGTTGCTACCTTAATGCAATGTACTATACGTTCACGATTACTGTAGGTGCAGTAGATAGAGAGGTACGGCAGATGGATGTGATTTTGTCGTATAATTGGAAAAAAGACAAACATACTTGATAGCAGATGCGATTCCTTCAACTAGATCACATAATCCATGAACTGATTTCGTTACCGTATCCACAGCACCAGCTGATATACCAAGAAGTGTACCCTATAGAGATATCAATCGATATGTCATACCGTATACAGTATTGATTATAACTTGATAATACCATTCTTTTTACTCTCATTAAGAGTATTAGAGAATATAGGAGTCATTCCTCCTAATAGTCCAACTCCTAATCCTTTAACTCCTCCATATAAATGAGATAGAGCTGAATCGGATGACGTCGTGAACGTCTCTCTTCATGCTCATTATCTGTTATTAATAATCCTACTCCTGTTGACATTGGTGATGATATTTATCAATGAGACATGGCATATTAGAGGGATACGGTAGATGTGATAATGGATACCTTTGATACACTATTAGAGAATCCATATCCCAATCCAGTAATGAATCATTGAAGATCTCCCTGTATGAATAGGCCCTACAATCAATCAATCATTCATTCAATCTGTTATATGAATGGTATATCTAACTTGGAATGAATGAATCCAAAAGGAATGACTACAAAAGTATATATGACTACAGTATATGAATCCAAAAGGAATGAATACAAAAGTATATATGACTACAGTATCAATTAATCAATGAATCGATATGTACCTTGGTATGAGTGTAGTAATTAGATTAGATGTATTTCTTTGTATTCCTCTTCCTATTTTCATTCCATGAGCTTTATTCGATGGATGTGAAGTTATTGAAGGAGTTCAAAGTGAACATATATAATCAATCCATCAAAAATGAATCTATTCATTCTATATATTCCTCTTACTTTGCACTTTCAATTGTAAATTGGGCTTCTATAATCATATTAATTTTCTCTAAAGGATTTATTTCCTTTGTACTGTCATATTTATTTTTATTATTTTATCCTAAATGAATAGAATGAATCTATCATGAATATCATCTATATCAATTTACATCAATACTTTCATCCATCCATATCTTCTTCATGAAATACCTCAATAGTGCATTTTCCATTCTTCTCAGTATCTACAGAGTACATTCATTCATTCATCATATTCTCCCACTAACCTTTATTTCATCTTCAACTTTAACTAATTCACTTTGATCACGAATCTATAATATAGATCTATATATTCATATGCATATTATTGATCTATATAAGACCCTTCATTGCTACACATCTATCTGCATTCCTATGTACCGTCAAAACGAAAAAAGGTGAAACATTTTTCAAAAAGTTTTTAAAATTTTTGACAAAAGTTCACAACATTCCCTGTTTGCGCATTGTTCACGATCTTGATGATGTATTATCTAAGGTTTTTCATTGTGGATGTGTTTGCCCAATACAGTTATGCACGACAAAATTGAAAAAAATTAATCGGAAACGCTCCACAGCAGAATTGGTATACTGTCGCATACTGTAGAATCTTACTGTAAAACTGCTGCCATCGAGCTTTTTTCGTCTTATAATGGTTATATATAGCATTACCTGACTTCCTATAGCGAATTTGCACTGTTTGGATCTTGGCATAGATCAGGCTGCAAAAGTGGTATACTGTAGAAAATCCTACCGTATACCAGTTTCACAAAACAGCGTTCACAGTGATGTATTTCAAAATTATTCTTCGCAGGCAAATTAGGCAAGCTCAGAGATGCTCAAATACCCTATTATCTCATAAAAAACTAGCAACCCCATTTAGATATCATGATTCAAAATTTCCAAAATCTTATGAACTTTTGTCAAAAATTGTCAAAAATTTTGAAAAATGTTTAACATTTTTTCGTTTTGACGGTAATATATATGATAGAAATAGTAGATACCGGTAGAATTACTTGAGAACAAGAAGTAAACATGAATCTGTACGAATAGGTGCTCGAAGAGAGAAATGAAGAATAGATAAAGATAAAGAAATATCATGAATAGGAGGAGATATTGATAATGACATTATTGTAGATGATGATGAATTATCTAATAATAATGATCTATCATCTACTTTATTCATACTCGTCATTCTTTCAATTTTAACATTTTTTTTTATTTGCTCTCCAATGATCTATTAAATGAAGTCTATTAAATCAGTAAATCAATCAATCAAGTATGGATACATTATACCATACCTTACAATTTAACCAAAATAGTATAGCTCGTTCAATTCCTCTTGGAAGTACTATTAGTAGTGGTCGAGTCAATAGACAATTAAATGTATCTGTTGCATCATCTCCACCTTCTTTTCTTTCTAATGATAACTGAAATTCAATCAATACGTGTCCTCCTTGTACAATAAATTGTAAGAGTTGTACAATTGTAAGAGGAGGAAGAAGATTAATTGAATGACCGGGTAATGAATCAACCTCTCGATATCTCTCTCTCTATTATAGGATGAGCACATCCTACAATAGATCAATAGATCAATAGAATGGATGGATGGATAGATACTGTACCATAATGGAGTACTTCCTTTAGTCATTCCACTTAAGCAATGAATGGAATGAACTATTTATCCTGGATCTTTTACTCCACTCCAGATTATACGAGCTGGATTACTGATTACTGTAATGGAAAACATTAAATCATAGGACGAGTTCAAAGATCAAAGATCAGCGATCAATTTTAAAGGTGCTAGTTACCAGTCTCCTTCTCATTAATAGATTGAATAGCATCAAAAGCAAAATGTGCGTCTTTTAATGTAAGAAATATTCGAGAAGATATATCAGTATAACCTAATTCTGAACATATTATTATTATGAGGTAGATAGGAAATGTTATTCTGGGGGAATATCTTGTTGGGGAAACTGTTATAATCCGAGTGTAGTAGTAGTCATACTCTTCATCCTTTGTATACATAGATAGATAGATTCATACACTCTTCCTTCATATATTCCCCTTCCCTCTCTCATACCAATCGAGGCTTCCAATAGATGAGAAGAAGGGAGAGGGAGAGACCAACTCTAATCTTGTACTAACCTCTTCCTCTTCCTCTAGATAGCCATCTTTCTCATTCCTTTTACTTCTATTCTATTCTAACAGTTGAATGAACTACTTGTTTATAGAGTGAAAGGGGAGGGTAGAGGGTGATAGTATATTGTAATCAGTAGGAAGTCTCACCTTCAATATATTCTATCTACCTTCTTCTTCTTCTATTCATCTGTCCACTATTCCTTCCTTCCTCTATCTTCTCACTGTCCACACTCATCTGCAGCTGTTGCTCTCTCTCTCTCCCTCTGCCTCTCCTTCTCCCTCCCTCTCCCTCTCCCTCTCCCTCTATCCTTTTGTGTGGACCATCGATCGAGTATGCTCTTTCTTCTTCTCCTACTATTTTTAACTCTTCATCATTTGATTGATATACTATAGTAATCCATTCACTATCATTCATTCTCTTATCTTTTACATGAAATAGAAGTGAATGAATATTCTTCCTTTCTTTTCCCTCTCATCGACTTCTATTATTTTAAACTGTCGTATAAAATGGAACGAATAGATATTGTTGACTAATCTGTAGTGGATACTTAATGATACCTCTCTTCTCTCTCCCCCCCCCTCGCTCTCGCCCCAACTGTTTTCTCTCTCTTCTTCAGTGGCCACAACACACAATGGGTCACATCTTTCCCTCTCCATCTCTCCCTCTCCCTCTTCCTCATCCTCTCCCTCTTCCTCTTCCTCTCTAACCACTATTCAACATAGCCTGACTCATCTCTCTTGTACCTCTATTCGTTCTTCTTCTTCTATCCTTATATCCACCTATTCAGCTTCATTCACTCAATTTCTTCGTTCATCTTCGTCTCGTCTTCCATCATTATCATCATTTCGTAAGGATTCCTTATCATTATCTCTTAGTCCTCTTTCATCTTCTACTCAATCATCATCAGGTTTATCATCATCTTCTTCTTTATCTATAATATAGTGTATGATATTGATTATAGGAGAGGATAAGATGAGTACATCATCATCATTATCTTCTCCATCTCCATTACCAATCCCCAATGATGAAGAATTACAACGATTATTTGATATTGTACTTGTAAGTCATTCATATACATTAACCTTCCCTTTATATTTAAATAGTCTCAGATATAATAATAGTAGTAGTAGTATTTGTTGTTGATATATAATATATCTTTTCTTTCTTTTGTATTTTGTCCATATAATATATGAATATGCATTCCTTTGATTGATTCTCTTGTACAGAAACAAATGGATCTCCCATTGGATAAAGTGAGAATATTGAAACAATATGATAATCAGAAGAAATGGAAACTTGTTCTTGATCAGGTATATCATTTGTATATGAATGAGTATATTGGAAGGAGGGAGGATTGAGATATAGAATAGATTGAAGAATAGATAAGTATAAGTGTGAAATGGAGACAAGGTCATACTCTCATCAGATTAGTATTCATTCAATCAATATTATATTATAGAAAGGAGTTAGTCAAGCAGTTCCTCCTAATGTATATCTAGAGAAGTTGGCCATATATTCTGATAAGAAAAGTTTGAAGAAGGTACAATATCATTTATTATCATTCTTCATCTAATATGGTCTTTGATCTTTGATTATCTTCTTTCTCTAATCGATCTTTGATATTTAACCATTATGTATTTAATAGTATTTGTAGTAGATGTAATTATGAATTTGTACTCTTATCTATATAATACTATAATGTTTAGAAGAAGAAGTTATTGGGAGACGAGACTTCAACAAAAGTTCTGAAGCATATTGAGATTTCATTAAGGACAAATTCAGTAGAGTGAGTATATTCACCCTATATCTCCTTCTTATATTTCCTCTAATAGATCACTCAGATCATGAACCATAAATATTATTCGTATATCACCCTCTCTAGTGCTCAAAATAACTTCTTTATTGGTATTGTTAAAAGTAGTGTAGAATGAGCGATAACTACTTAGTGAATGCCCTTTACCTTCCTCCCTTCCTCCTCCTCCTCCTCCTTCATCATCATCATCATCATCATCTTCTTCTTCTTCTTCTTCTTCTTCTTCTTCTTCTTCTTCTTCTTCTTCTTCTTCTTCTTCTTCTTCTTCTTCTTCTTCTTCTTCTTCTTCTTCTTCTTCTTCTTCTTCTTCTTCTTCTTCTTCTTCTTCTTCTTCTTCTTCTTCTTCTTCTTCTTCTTCTTCTTCTTCTTCTTCTTCTTCTTCTTCTTCTTCTTCTTCTTCTTCTTCTTCTTCTTCTTCTTCTTCTTCTTCTTCTTCTTCTTCTTCTTCTTCTTCTTCTTCTTCTTCTTCTTCTTCTTCTTCTTCTTCTTCTTCTTCTTCTTCTTCTTCTTCTTCTTCTTCTTCTTCTTCTTCTTCTTCTTCTTCTTCTTCTTCTTCTTCTTCTTCTTCTTCTTCTTCTTCTTCTTCTTCTTCTTCTTCTTCTTCTTCTTTCTTCTATTATTCACTAAGTCTATACTACTCTTGTGAAGAGTTTGTTCATGTTTACATGAAGGCAAAGAAGAAAAGGGCTCAAGTACAATAAACTACTCTCACTTTAGGAGAAGAACAACATAGAGAATTCAATTGAAATATCTATGACATACTTACGATGATTGATCTTTGATCTCTAATCATTTCAGTGATTGATCTTTGATCTTTAATAATTTCAGTTGGGTCTATGAGTTTCTTAATCCACCAAATGATGGATTGAAATTGATTGTTGAATATCTGAATCAATTACTCAATGAAGCAGTTGCGTAAGTAGTTTATATCAATTACATTATATGAATGAATCATTCAATAACTTGATCTCTCTCATTACATTATATCCCTTATTCATTACTTTTCTCTTCATCGTATAACTAATCATTCTGTTATCTACTCTAGTACTTCTTAGTCATCATATTCATCCTTTCTTCATGTCTCTTCTTCTTCTTCTATCTATTGTGAATGTTTGGAGTATTAGTCATAGATGTTCTCATCTTTTCCTCTTTTTCAATTAGTTTCTTTCATTCTATTTGAATTGATTCAATGAGGGGAAGTGAATGATGAATATGAGTATAGAAGATACAAAAGGAAATGAGATTAGTCAGAAGAAAAGATTATATACAGTCAATATCAGATGTCTATACAAAATATTTAAAAATAATTGATTGATTGATTGATTGATTGATTGATTGATTCTAGTGATTCATTAGACGGAGATGATCATTCAAATGGAAGTGGACCTACTTTATTGAGGAGGAATTCAGGTATTTTACACTCATCTCATATATTTATGTAATTGTTACTTTGTATATGATGGATTTTAAGTATTAAATGAGTATATATTGTTATAGGAGCAACAGCTAAATTGAAGACATTAAAGAATATTGGAGATCTAGAAGATGATGTTCATGTTTGTATTTCATCTTTAAGAGCTATTATGAATAATAAGGTTAGTACTTTACATTGATATTGTTGAATGTTATTGTATTCAGAGAGGATTAACTATGGTATTTGAATATCCTCTTGCTATATATTGTATCGTACGTAGTATTCTACATCAAAGTTTAAGGTTCATTCCATATCTTTATCATTATCTTGTATTGTGTCTTGTATATTATCTCACTATCATTTAGAACAAAGACAGTAGTAGTTCAAATGTTAGCTACAATATGTCAAATAGCTGATGGCCATTCTCTTGTTTCTGATGCTTTTGATCAATTTAGAAATGTAAGTTGAATATTCCATTCATTACTCTTTGATCATAGTCAATAATCAATATAGGAATACAAAGAGAAACGTAGATTCGAAACATTGATTGCTTCTCTTGAAAAGAGTGAATTCAATATAGATTATCTATCTTCAGCTGTTCAAGTAAGAATGATTACTATGATCATACATATGATATCATATCTATATTCAGTTAATCAATATCTTTGTTCATGGAGTAGATGATCATACATATCGAGTTCATCTTCAATATGAAATGACTTCACTTGGATTCGATGATTACATAGAAGTATATCCTTTTATTCATTCTTGTTTAATGTATACAGTTGACTTACCAAAAGCTCATATGTAGTTAGTTGTTTAAACGGTTATTGCCTAAATATCAGTAAAATAGGTCCAAAATAACGTTACAAACTACGAATCCTGGCCACATTTTTGAAGACCTGACCTCATTTTGAAAATGTGTAACGTAACTGTTTGACCTATGATGAGTAATGATGATTGGATAAAATATTGTATCATCATCTATCCTCATTCATTATTATTGTTTTATAATATACTTGATTCTTTAGAATATGTCTCGTACTTGTGAATCAGAAGAACTTCAAGAGAAAATGAGTGCTTATGTGGGAAATTGTATTGATATGATCAAATTAGAAGAAGATAGTCAAGACAAAATAAAAGCTTTGGAAGAATTGGCTGTGTCCAGAATGAAGTTGTCACAGGTAATATAGTCATACAAGGAATACGGTAGAATGAAGTCATACGGTAGATTAGAGATATTGATGATAGAAGGAATACGGTAGATTAGGGATATTGATTATAGAAGGAATACGATAGATTAGAGATATTGATGATAGAAGGAATACGGTAGATTAGAGATATTGATGATAGAAGGAATACGGTAGATTAGAGATATTGATGATAGAAGGAATACGGTAGATTAGAGATATTGATGATAGAAGGAATACGGTAGATTACAGGAATGCAGTAAATATAAAGAATATAGTAGGCAGAATGGATATGGTAAATACAAGGAATACGATAGATTAAAGAGAAACCAATATGATAGATAGATTGACTAGAATAGACATTCTAATAAGGGAGTTTGAAAGGATACGAATCGTATCGATTTATTCGATCGATTTAAGGAATAGAATAGTTTGAAGGGATAAGACAGATGGGAAGAATATATTATAGATAGAAAGATGTCGTTGTAAATGATAATAATTGTAGGCAAATGAAAGAATCCAAGAAGTGGAAGCAAAATGGATAACAGATAAAGCTGCTTTGGATAGAAGATTAAATAGTTTATTAGAAGAAAGAGAAAGTATCATTAAAAAGTTTGAGATGGAGAAAATTGATTGGAGTAAAACAATGGATGAGGTTTGTATGATAATCGATATATTGATTGATTGATGTTGATTGGTCATCTTCTCTTGATGGAATAGGCGAGTGTAGTCTTTGGGTTTTGTTGATTGTGTTTTGCCCCCCTCTGCATTTAATGTGCTGATAGGATGAAGAATTAATTAAATTAATATTGATTGATTGATGAATACTTATAGAAAACACGAAAGGGTATGGAATCAGAAAGAAAGCTAAGTCAAAGAATTATTGAATTGGAAGAAATGCAGAAGAAAATGCAGAGTAAGTAATATTGATTGATTGATGTTATATGTGATGTATTATATTGTAGGTGGTCTTCAAGTACAAAGAGAAGTTATATCTCCTCCAACTCCTCCTCCTCCTGTACCTATTCCTACTCCTCGTATTCACAATAATACAATGAATAATCAATCATCATCATCATTATCTTCATCATCTATCCCTCAACCTTCATCTTCATCATCTATTCCTCCTCCTCCTCCTATATCTACTAATGCACCTCCCCCACCACCCCCTCCTCTCATTTCATCAGGAGTACCACCCCCTCCTCCCCCTCCATCCTTCCTTGGTGGTCCTCCTCCTCCTCCTCCTCCTCCTCTTCCTCTATCTATGGGTGGTCCTCCTCCTCCCCCTCCTCTTCCTCTATCTATGGGTGGTCCTCCTCCTCCTCCTCCTTTGGGTAATCTACTCATACCAGATGAATCAATACCTCAAAAGAAAGTATATCATCCAAAGACTAAATTGCCTCAATTGAATTGGACAGCAATGAAATCATTACAAGCAAAGGAAACTGTATTTGAAGAATTAAATGATGAATCAATAATAGATCAACTTGATTTTACTAAATTAGAAGAATCATTTAAGGTATAGTCATTATAGTCATTATTTATGATTAGTAATCTATTAATCAATCTATCTATGTAGATAGGAGTTCCTTTATCTGAAATATCAAAGGATAAGAATAATATAGATGGAGGATCAAATAGTTCAACTCAATTATCTCCATCTATTAATACAAATATATCTAATGGAAGAAAGAAGACTTTACTTGATCAGAAGAGATTACAGAATGTTGGTCAGTTAAGAACAACTCATTCTCATATTCATTCAATTTATTTATTTATTTAATATATTGATTGATTGATTGATTGATTGATTGATTGATTGATTGATTGATTGATTGATAGAATTTATTTATTTATTCAATATATTGATTGATTGATTGATTGATTTAATATATTGATTGTAGCTATTACTCGTCGTAAGATTTCATTGAGTCCAAAAGAGATAATGGCAGCTGTTCATCAATTGGATGTTAGTCAAATGAATGGAGAAAAGGTTTGATTATCTATAAATAATCAATATTGTAGATTGATTATCGATCGATTATAGGTGGATATCTTATTGAGAATTATGCCTGGTGCAGATGAAAGGAAAGCATTCAATGAATGTAATGATGATATGGAAAATTATACACCTGAGGTAGTGAATAAACATGTGGAATACCGTAACTAATACATATTCAGGATCAATTTGTCAAGTCATTATGTCAAATTGAGAGATTGGAACATAAATTGAGAGTTATGCAGTCAATGGTTGCTTTTGAGGTATGATATATTACAATATTGATTTATTGGTTCTTTGATTTATTGATTTAATTCAGGAGAGTATATCGTTGCTTGAACCACAATTGAGATTAGTTGTGGCTGCAAGTAAATGTGTACGAGAAGCTGAGAAGTTCCATAAGGTTCTAGAGGTACTGTATTTATTCATTATATTGATTGTATTGATTGATTGAATGAATAGGTCATTCTTGCATACGGTAACTATATGAATAGTGGTAGAAGAGGAAGTGCATATGGATTCAAACTCAATTCACTTGATTCGGTTTGTATCTATTCTATTGAATCAATATAATCACATATTATTATTATTATAGTTAGCCATATTGAAATCTCCATCTGATCGTAGTCTCACTCTTCTTCATTTAATAACTGAATCTATATCTAATTCATTTCCTCATTTATTATCATTTGGTGAAGAACTTCGATTCATCGAGAAGGTATCGATCATATATCGATCGATTGATCGATCGACTGATCGATCGATTCATTCATACAATTGTTATTATTGATTGAATATAGGCGTCAACAGTACAATGGGAATCACTCCAAAATGATATTAGGGAATTAGAGACTTCATTTGAAGCAGCAAAGAAAGAAAGAGAATTGAAGGTATTTATGTTATCTATCTATTATCATTTTATCATTTATTTTGTCTTTCTGTCTATTATCGTTTAATGATTTTTAAGAAATATTAATTGATTATAAAATATTTACTTTGATTTGTAAATTAAGGGAGTTAATTCACCTGAAACACTTGTTCAATTTCTGGAAGATAATAAAGATAAGATGAATGAACTTGAAGATCAAATGAGATTGGCTACGGTAATATTCAGTATATGATATATCATTTATCGATTGATTACAGAAAACATTTGCCACTTGTGTTGAGTTCTATGGAGAATCAGTGAAAAGCTCTCAACCTGGTCCATTCTTCAATCGATTAAATACATTTGTTAATAACTTTAATAAGGCACATCAAGAGAATAATCAGAAGAAAATGGCAGAGAAGGTATGAATGATTATTGATTGATTGTTGTATTGATTGAATATATGAATGAATGACATGAGATTATTATGTTACAGAGATTAGCAGATGAAGCAGAGAGGAAAGCACAAATGAATAATATAGCTATAGAAGTAAAAGAAGGAAGGGGAAGAGAAAATAGAAGACGATTAGATTCTAAGATGTTGGATCATGGAGATTTTGAGGTTCTTCCATTCATTAATATATTTCATTTAAAAATTTACATTCTTATAATTTATGTAAAGGTGTTATAGATTGAACGAATGCTAAAGAAAAGAAAAGAAAAGAAATGAAGTGAATGATATGTTCCCCTTATCCATATAATATAATAAAGGTTATTGATTGGTTGTGTATTACAGAGGATAATGAGTGGATTGAAAGAACCATTTGTTTCTGATGGAATGAATGGAAAGAGAAAGAAGAGTCCAAGTACACGAGTTCCTCCTCCTACAGCACCTAAGACTAGAGTTATATCTGTTGATAGAGATCGACAATAGTCATATCCATCTATTGTACATATATTATCTTTATAATTTTGTTTCATATTCAGATTAGATTGCTACATTAAGATAATCATTATGTATTGTATAATGTCTTTCATAGAGATATATCAACCATCATATGGCATTGTTCATTGTAGAGATTCACTATAACAGATGACACGGATTGTATTGTATTACTCGCTCAAAGCGCCCACAAGTGCTTCTTCTCTTTATTTGCCTTATTAATTGCCCAGTGCTCTCATTCAATAGATAGCATTATGTGAAACGAGTACTTGCTACAATTACTGCATAAATCAGAACGAGTTTTTCTCTACATGTTTACACGTTGCATATTAATTTTTCCATTAAAGAATAAATAAACAAATAATTATCGTAGAAAAGGCTCCGGTTTTGCAGGGTGATATTATTGTAAGTAGCGTGAAAAGGTATCATACTTTATACTTACTTTTTCACTATTTTCTCATGAAATAGCAAAACAGTAACAAAAAAGTAAGTATAAAGTAAGTTACTTTTGCGCGCTACTTACTATAATATTACCCTGCAAAACCAGAGGGGAAGATCATTCTGTTTAATAAAGTATACTGTATGATTCCAAGGTCGTGAATCCTAAATGGAAAGCAACCGCAACGCATTTACTCACGCGTTGCGGTGGCCAACCATTATTATTCAAATATACCGCGTGACACGGAGTACGCTTCACTTTTTAGTTCTCTTCGTTACATCGATTGTTTCGTAGTGCTTTCTAATATAATTTATCGAAACTTAATTGATTTCAGAATGAGCAGAAACGAATCTCGCCTTTATATCGGAAATCTTCCTCCTGATATTCGTGAAAAGGACGTAGATGATCTGTTCTCAAAATACGGAAAGATTACTTTCATCGACCTGAAGAACCGTCGTGGACCCCCTTTCGCTTTTGTGGAGTTTGACGATCAGAGGTACATTAGCACTACAACACTTATATGACACAGTTTTGTCCTATGGTGCAACGTGTCCTGCTTTCAACAGTGAGCAAGAATCTATTTATAGAGACGCTGAAGATGCAGTACGTGGAAGAGACGGTTACGAGATGGATGGCTACCGACTACGGGTTGAATTCCCCCGTGGACAAGGTCCCCGCGGACCAGGTGGTCGTCCACTATATGGAGGAGATCGTGATCGTGGGGGTTACGGCGATCGTGATCGCGGAGGTGGATATGGTGCTGGTTATGGAGCTCTAGGAAGACCTCGTGGAGGTGGAAGAAGAACTAGCCACCGTGTGATTGTGTCTGGACTTCCCCCAACTGGATCATGGCAGGATCTCAAGGATCACATGAGAGAAGCTGGAGATGTATGCTACACTGATGTATACAAGTGCGTTTCATTTCTTTCTAACTTGTCTAACCTTTTATCTTTAATCCTTTCAGAGATGGTACTGGTGTCGTCGAATTCGCTCGTGCCGATGATGTAAAGTATGCTGTCAGAAAACTTGACGATTCAAAATTTAGATCTCATGAGGTAAATAAACAAGTTAATTTCTTTATTAATCAATGTGAGATATGTTTAGGGTGAGACGTCGTATATTCGTGTGAAGGATGATTCTTCGTCATCTCATCGTGATCGTAGTCGCAGTCGTTCTCCCCGTCGCTCACCTCATCGTTCTCGCTCTCGTTCACCAAAACGTGACCGATCCCGTTCACCCAGATATTCCCCTCGTAGATCTCCTCGATCTGCTTCTCGTTCACGTTCCCGTTCTCGCTCCCGCTCATAAGGAGTTTCTTCCTGGATCTTGGGATGGAATATTTCCTAATGGTACGATTGATGGTTTCATGCTCTAATATGTATTCATTCTCTTTGTATGCTCATGTGTGACACTACTAAAAGTAGAACCCTTTAATATATTATGCCCTTGTTGTTACACAAACATATTGTCCATTTCGTATGTTGGTTCTCTTTGTATCGCGTAAATAAATAATTCGTTTACTTTCAGAAGTGGATTGGAGGGATAACATAAGTGGAGGAGGTGGATATGAAGCACATATGATAGGATAGGATATGGATCATAGGATATAGGAGATATGGAGACGCCTTTCAGGAAACAACGCTATAACGTGATGTCGAGGTTAACGTCGGCAGAAACAGGTAGTGTAAACTGCGGTAGGTAAGAGCGTGAAATCTCGTATGGTACAATGTATGGTTTTTTCTAAATGTAGGTTGAATATATATAGCACGCATCTCAACTGAAAGAAGGTCTAGCATTCTTAATTTCCTGTACATTCTTTGGGTCGACTATATTTTTGGGACAGCCGTATGGGTTTTCTTCTGCAACGTCTTTGAATGCATCTCCACCATCGGCGACTTCGAAAGAGAAATCATTGGCCGATGAGCCAACGGCTAAGTTGGCGAGTTGAGCGTCCACCTAAGTGTATCAAATAATAAATCATAATGAATGATATTGTTGTTGTTGCACAACAGACACTTACATCATTGATCATTAGATCGTACTCCTCCTTAGTCTTATGGTTGGAAGAACCATTAACATTTACGCTAGCACGTGGATCAAATGAATCATCGAAAATTGAATCTATGCTGGGTGGGGTGATTTGAGTGGGGAGTTGTCTTCTAGTTGGAACAGGAGGAGGAGGACCGATAGATCGATTAGATTGAGCTCCAGTAGCTATAGCTGATGGAGGAGGAAGGAAACCAGTGGGCGAGATTAATTTGGAAGATGTAGATGGTTGAGTAGTATCAACAGGAGGAAGAAGGGAAGGTGGAGGACCAATAGGCATAGGGGTTGGTGGTATACATGGAGTGTCTAATAGAGATGATGAATTATTTGTCGTTTCAATGGAGGGACGAGTTCGTTGGAAATCGGCAACTAATCGAGATAGAGATTGATTCTCTTCTGATAAACGTTCATTCTCTTCTTCTAATTCTGCAATCTTCTTGCGAAGAAGAAGAACCTAAATGAATCGTAATGTGTAAGTTCATATCATATTTTACAGTACCTCTTTCTGATTCTGAAGATTCAACTTGTTCTTGTCCATGAATTTCTGAAAGAACAACAATGACAATGACAGGTTACCGTAGTTGACGGACCTTATAACATAGATCAAATGCTTCTCCGATAGTTCGTGTTATTTCTTCACTCATTTTATCAGATAGAAATACTAAACAAGTACTCTTAGATGTATCTCCTTCATTAGCTATGAAGGCTAAATATCGTTTATCCTAAAAGGCAAATGACATTACAGTATAAAGCAGTGGGATAAGCTTGGGGCATAGCGGTCTAGATATTCGTAGTGTATTGGTTCCCAAGTCGAGAACCATGAGGGACATAGGGTTACCGTAACCACTGATCAATACTTCCTACAGTAACGCTATGGTCCCTAGGGCACACATCTACGCCGCTATGTTCCATGGGTTTTGGCAAGAGATGAGAAGACAAAAAAACCTCTTTATCATCAGAACAGAAAGATATTCTCTTGAGTGGATATCTATATAGTAAGACTTTATCCTTAGAATCCAATATAGTTACTCCATCAACATTAATGCGAAGATCAACTTTACGAGGTTTAGCCCCTTCATGAGAAGTTTCAGCTCTTTTTGTCTATAATATTCCAGAATAAAGCTACAAGAGCGATAATGAGTACCGCATTATTGAAATTGATAGCGTGAATAGCTTCTCTCACTACATCGGTTCCCTTTGGTTTATTAACATCTTTAGTTCCAACTAGACGAAGTGTATATGTGACACTTCCGTTCAAAAGAATATCTATATAGATTAATCAATTATTGATTGATTGGGATATATATAAAACCTGGTGAGTGTATCCATGTCTGTTTCCGTTCAATAGTCCCAGAGGGTACAGTTGTTTGTACTGTATTAGTTGAAGATATCGATCGACGAATCTTCTTCAGTGTATCCATCTATAAATTAATAATAAAGAGATGATATGATATTAGAAGCATCAGATGAAAAGGTACAAAAAGAATTAGAATAGTCAAAGTGAATAGAAGAAATATAAACGAAGAGGGGACAAGGTCACTCGAGAGAAATAGAAGAGAAGAGAAAGTAGAATAGAGAATGAGAGAAGTAGAGATACAAAGATAACAGTCAGCTATTCTCGATAAGCTATCCATGTATTCTCAATTATTCATTGTTAAATATCATATAATGGTTAATACATCCATATCATTTCATTGTATATTGATAAATACGATTGATATAATTAAACCTTCATTACGACGTGCACAATGAAATACAATGACTAATGGAAGGAATCTACTATTATCTTTATACGATCGATACAATCACTTCTTCTTATAGTTTCCACCATGACATTCCATAACGAAGTGTAGCATAGTTAGGCCATGCCTCAGTACGACCTGTAATCCATTCAATCATTCAATCAATATTATATATCATACATACCAACTCCAGAAGCAGCGACATCTCTATCATATACATGTCTACTAACAGCTTCTCTAACAGCAGTCTTATCCAATCTCTCCAGAGCATTCTCAATATCAGCTAGAGATCGAACACCACCAGTGTACAACAACTCAAAGAAACACATTAATCATAATCTCATAAAGTTAAGATCACACACCTCCTTAGCATTGAAAGCGGCCTTCTGGGTATTGGTCTCAAGTGATTGGTATAGTTGAGTACGGAGAGCATTCTTGGAGCGAGCCACCTAAAATACGATAATGATAAAGATGAAAGATGAAAAGATAAGATACCTCATCATCATCAACAGCACTTGATAGATGTCTCCATTCGTGTTGAATCCAACGAGCAATGGAGGTAGCATCATCAAGACTATCTCCCTTACAAATGAACTGAACACCGAATAGACCAGTATCCCTGAATAATGGAGCACCTTATCAATTATATCTAATATATAAGTATTACTTGTAGTTAACATTGAAGTTTTGGAATGAATATAGATTATATCCATGAGAGACTTGTTGAACGAGTTTAGATGGAGCATTGTATGAAGCACCATGAGTGACATCCCATTGTCCAATGAATTGAGATGCTACACGAAGAGCTAGAGCATCATGATGACCATATCCTACTCCCTCAACAATATCATCATTCATTATTACTCAATCCAAATAATAATAATAATAACGCCTTTAAATTCACATAAATAAAACAAATATGGAAGGTTGTCAAGATTTCATAGAAATTTGCACGATATAATAAAATAGTTATAATATATTGATACCTCAACGGCGAAAGCTCCATACATATGTGGAACGTTATCATTACGGAAACGGAATTCAGATCCAGTGAAACGAATTCCATCAGCCTGGAAAGTTTAGGTAGTTCAAGATGTTGTCAGCACAAGAAACCACTTTGTAATATACAACCTACATGAGGAACTTCTCCAGGATAAGAGTTGGATAGATCTCCGAAATGTTTCTCAGCAGCAGAGGTGATCTTAGCATGATCAACTCCACCTACAGCAGAGAATACCATTCGGACGGGACGATAGTGATCTAATTGCCATTGTTTCAATGTAGATGCATTCAGACTCTCAACAAGAAAATGAATGTAGAGATGAATACAATCTTGATGAATACCTTGATTCCCTTAGTAGTACCAAGAGGACTTCTGGCAAGAGAAGTTCCTTGGAAGGCAGCAGCATGGAGATTGTCCAATACTACTCCCATATGATCATCTTCAGCCTCTTCAAGAGCAGATAGAAGATGATTCTTTTCTTCTTCAACTGCACTTGAATCGAGTTTGCTGTTACGGAGAACATCAGCAAGTACATCGACAACTATAATGAACAAATAAAGTCAAAATTAGTCTTATTTTTTTATGTTATAAATACACAAAAGTATGGACCATAAAGGTATATCTCAAAAAGATAATGAGAAGAATGAAGAGAGAGAACGAGTGCATACCCTTCTCAACATCCTGAGATGCAGACTGAACATATAGAGCAGTGTGATCTCTTCCAGTCTCTGATACTAGCTTAGCTCCGATTGAAGAGAGCTCCGACTCCAATTGAGCCGCTGCACGCTTTCCGGTTCCCTACAATACATAACCATCAACCTAATAATAATAATGATATCACGTTCTCATAATATGTATATAGCATAACAGAAGGAAGTTATTCTTCGATAGCCAGGGGATGGACAAAAAAGACTTATTTATTACTATATTATTGTTAGTGGAGAATCGAATTCATGTGGTTAATATTTCAAACTTCGGAAAAAATATATTATTTGGATAAATAAGGAACTTCTTATACCTTGTGAATCATGTGTTCAAGAAGACGAGATACTCCATTGTTTGATTCATTCTCGTATCTGCTTCCAGTCTCGATCCATACTCCAACCTTAATCATAATGATAAAGACAAATTGAATAATAAGGAAATAAACTCATACAGTGGTAGTGGGCCGTCCGTTGTTCTCAGTAGCAACACGAAGACCGTTCTTTAGCTCGGAAACCTCAGTTTGAGGAGCTTTTGCGAGAACATCACGGGTCGCAAGAGCGGACACCGATCGAACCTAGAACCCACAATTGAACATGTAAATAAAATGTATGAAAAATATTCAATGCAGATAAGAAACAACATAGATATACATAACACAGAACAATTAACGTACAGTGGTTCTGACAGCGTTAGAACGGGCGGCAGACAACATTAGTCCCCTCTTCCAAGTTCGTCACCCTGTAAACTACATGGTTAAGTAGTAATAAAAGGTAATTGATAAATGTAAAGCCTCTTAAAACGATTTAAATTGAAAATTTCAGCAATTTTCACGTAAATCGTGTGATCGCAAACTGAACAAATAACTAAGGGCCTTCGTGTCGAGAGTTAACAACTTTTAAGCGCCTACCGTACTTTTACAAACATAAGATATTATTGATTGGATATATATACACATATATATATATATAGGCAGTATGTTTAGCACACCATACACCAGTACATCGTAGAACAGTGTTTGATACACCGGAGCTCAATATTGGGAAAATGACGTAGTTATTCTATGCATATGTAATTGATTATTTTTTGGAATACTGCATTATATGGTGAAGCATTTCGTAGATAAGATACTACTTCGTGGGGTTCGTGGGTAAAAAACCAAGTACTCTCAAGCGAACAAAAACATATAAATAAATATTTACGCCGTCATTATTGATCTACAGAGAATAACAAAAATGATTAACAATTTTAATGTTATGAATAGATAGAATAGATTATATATAATGCATATAGAGCTAATCCAAAGCTTGTATAGATGAACCAGAAGAAGAAGAAGAAGAAGATCGACTTCGTTTCTTTGATTTTGATTTCTTCTCCTTTTTATGCTTACTTTTCTTACTCTTCTTCTCTTTCTTTGCTTTTTTATGTTTCTAAAGATAAGATAAATTATAAACTATTAATATTGATAAAATGATACTTTATGTTCCTTTCCCTTAACATTATCCTCCAACTTCCTTTTCTTCTTCTTCATCTTCTTCAATACTTCATCATTAAATCTCAATACACTAAATCCAGTAAGTTCTTGTGCATATCCAATTCCTGGAGGTGGACGGGGTCCATATTCATCATCTACTATATCCATTATACGAATTATCTCTTCCTACAAATAGATCAATCAATATCAATCAATAGTACATCCATACCTCTTGAGATGGGATTACTGTAGTTGTATTATTAGAAGTAGATGGAATAGAAGGAATCGATTGAGATGATCTATCATTATTCTTTATTTTATCTTCCTTTTCATCTTCATTTTCATCACTTGAAGATTCAACAGCAAATATTGCAGCGAAGAATTCATCTGGTGGTCGTTCCTACAGTATCCAATCAATACAATCAATCAATTAATACAATATACATCGTCATCTATTCATTATTGATTAACTAACATTTTGTTGATTTTCCTTCTGATGATCATCTTCATCATCATCTTCTTCTTTAATATTCTTCTTATCATGATAATCTTTTCTATTCCTCCAATCTTTCTTCTTTTCTTCTCTTTCTTCTCTATCTCTTCTTCTCTCATCTCTTCTTCTTTCATTTCTTTCATCATCTTTTCTTCTTTCTTCTCCCATTCCAGCCTTATACGCAAATTCAGCAGCTGTATTGGGCAAACCAATCGATGAGAGCATATCATCCGCCTATCAATAAATCAATCAATCAATCGATACATCTGATATAGACAAACCTTTTTCTTTCCTTTATTTTGTAGATGAAGTAATCCAAGATATGAACTATGAGGATATGGATTGGGTACATTAAATAGTTTAGCTAATCCATGAGAAGGATGCCATTCCCATTTATGGCGAGTCTTATCACCAAATATCTCACTACGAACTGCTATCATACGATCTTCATCTTTATTACTTATCTAAATCAATCAATAATTACTTTAATCAATCAATAAATCAATAATACTTGAGATGGTTGATTAGTTTCTCCAGTGAATCGACTTCTCATCATATCAAGAATAGGCAGAGCTAATGCAGTCTTAGCTAATGGTTTGGTACGAGCTCTTAAATAGAATAATCATATTGATTATTGAGTAATATAAATGAATACTTACCTAACATCGGGTAGAAGAGCTCTTTCTTCTGATAATAATCTTCCTTCAAATTCAACTTGTTCTGTTTCCCATTCCCAATGGGAAAGATCACATGGTTGAGGCATCAAAAGACCTCATCAAGTATGATATATTATTCCATATACAAAAGGAGATAAATGAATATTTAATGATACCTCGTCGAACATAATGAAGGAATTCATTGAATCTTCGTTGTTTATTTTCATCATTAGGATATTCAATTCTCTTTGCTCTTTGTGCACTTCTGAATATCTTCATTGATAGATAGATTATATTGAATACAATACCTCATTTCATCTCTTTCAATTTCTTTTTCTCTTTCTTTTATATCATAATCATGATTAATATCTTCATTCTTTATATCCCATCTACTTTTTCGACCTCGAGTCTTCTCTAGATTATCCTTACGATTCTCACCCAAGAATCTATAAATAATGAATCGATAATGTATCCATCATTTCAAATGAGACCATACAATGTTCTCTGTATAGCAGTCATAGTTCCAACAGCTTCTTGCATCTTTTTAGGAAGTGAAGATGGATCAATTGAACGAATAACATGATTAGGTTTGAATGTAGGGGGAATCTTTGGGGGAAGGTAGAACTTTCGAGGAGTTAACACATTATGTCCTACTACAAATGATGAATCCGGAACTTCTGAAAGAGTCAATTATTTCATTTTATCAATAACAATATAGAGATACAGTATACCTTGATTCTTCTCAGGAACAGCAGATCCTAGTGAGAAATCATATTGAGATAGATCAAATGATGTATACACAGATTCATCTTCATCTTCAAAAGCTCCGACACCAAATGCCTATATATGGATGGATGGATATGTAGATAGATGAAGTGCCTCACCTGTCCACTCATTCCTTTTCCTTTCTTTCCTCTTATAATACTTGATTTAAGTCCATATTTCTCATTCAATAATCCTTCTCCTTTCAATTCTCCACTATATCCTAATCCTTTATTACCTTCACATGGAGTTAAATGAATCGCCTACAAGATTCAATCATTGATCAATCAAGCACAGAGTTCAAACTACAAACTTCTTCATCTTCGGCAGAAGCCACCCAATGTGGTGCAACTTTAGTTATCTGTTCTCTATCTACTTGACATAGATTACGAGACTCTATAAAAGATCAAAGATCAAAACCAAATATATATATATATATATATAAGACAAACTCTTTGATTCTTTGATAGTTGCTAATCCAACAGCTCTTCCTTGTCTCCAACCCATTCCTCGTAACATATTCACTCCTATTGAATCACTACAAATCAATCAATAAAGTAATCTATTAAATATAAGTAGAGTAGTCTATTGTAACCTAGCAGGTTTGATGGCTATTTCGAGATCTTTAGCAAATAATCCCTCAATAGTAGAAGATTGTTTATTAGATGTAGATGATCTTTCCCATGCTAATTGTGATCCAGATGAAAATTCTTTCGTTTGACGAATACGACGAGATGATATACCAAATTCACCGAGATCCTATATTATATTGATTGACTGAGAGTAAAGATTATATTATATCGCTAATCAACACAATTATAATTATTGATTGATTTAAAAAGAATAAGAAATACCTCTGCATCCATGAAACTTTCAGCAGTTTGTCTCTTATTCTCTGCTCTTTCATCACGAGTTGAACGGAATTCAGATGGTGCCCACCCTAATTACAATTCAATCAATCAATCAATGCATTCTAACTACCGTACCATGTTTAGATCCTACAGTATTAAAGTATCCAGCTGAGAATCCTCCAGTGAATGCACCATGGAATCGTTTTCTTCCCTTTTCATCAGTAGCTATTTGATCTTGAATAGCAGTTGGTTTCTTCGATACTGGATCTCCTACAACGATCATATCAATTACAGTAATCCAATCGATTCATCACTCACTTTCTTCATCTTCTAAATCTTCGAAACTTGTTCCATACAAGGCAGACATACAACTCCCTTCAAATATTTCTTCTTTTGGTTTTCAATTTCGTGTATGATAGAAAGGTACTCAAAATAGACTGTAACCACTCAATTGCCATTCAACACAGTTCAATCAACAACATTCCAAATATATATTTATCAAATAACTCGTCAGTAACTACATGATGTGATATAGGACATCTAGACATCTATTTGTTGACCTTATTAAAGTATTCTTTGCTAGTCTTAACTCCAGGTTTGATCGTAGGATCTCCCTCTTCCTTCCAATCAGCAGGACATACTTCGCCATGTTTCTCAACGAATTGGAATGCTTTCAATACACGAAGTGCCTCATCAACAGATCTTCCTACTGGTAGATCATTCACTGTTGTATGACGAATCTTTCCATTTGGATCAGAGATGAATAGACCTCTACAATCAATCAATACTATCTACTATACTCTAATACATACCTGAATGATACTCCACTGTTTTCATCAAGAACTCCGAATGATCTAGCAATATTCTTATTGAAATCAGCAAGAAGAGGAATGTTCATAGATCCAAGTCCTCCGTCAGTACGATCCTTCTCTGTCCATGCAAGATGAGAGAAATGAGAATCACATGAACATGCTACTACCTTAATCAATCAATCAATAGATGAAGGTGGCAGAAGATCAACTCACTTCACATCCAAGATCTCTAAATTCTTTTGCTCTATCAGAGAAAGCAATGATCTCAGTAGGGCACACGAAAGTGAAGTCAAGAGGGTAGAAGAAGAAGACCAACCACTTGCCATTGTAGTCAGCATGAGAGATGGCCTACATTAATCACATTGAATAGACTATACCATCTAGTAGGGGTCAGAGACCGAAAACGTTTCGGTATTGGTAGAGTACCTTGAAATCTCCATCAACAACAGCTTGTCCCTTAAATTGAGGAAGAGAAGATAGAGGACCAAGAGATCTAAGATCAAGAGATGGACGAGAGGTATGTAGACCACGTAGAGTAGATGAAGATACACGAGCAAGGGAACGAAGCATCCTACAAGACTATGAGATAGACAACACTCAACAAATGAGTCAATATGTATTGAGATGATTTGAATACATCTCATTTGAACACATTACAATTCCACAGTATCATTATTTATGCTGCATGAGAATAAAACAGAGAACATTGTGAACTTGCAAACTCCCAACAATTAAATATTCAATTAAAGTAATGATCAATCAATCAATTATAAATAGGAGTATCAAGGACGAGATATTGGAAATGTGTAAGAACGAATAACAATTGAGGTAGTTTAGCGTCTCTTCTTGGGAGCAGGTTTGACGAAAGCCCAGTCGACCTACAATTAAATCATCGATTCGTCAATATGATAGATATAGTATTATTACTGATACCTTAATAATATTTCCAAGGAGATCTTTATCGTTCAATCCTTCAATAGCAGCAATAGCCTCCTTTTGTGTTTCATATTCAACAAGTGCATATCCTTTCAAGAATCCAGTTCGTCTATCCAGATTCAGATGGATATTCTTAATCTCTCCGTATTCAGCGAATGCATCATGTACATCCTCTTCAGTTGCTTCTTCATGAATGTTACGAACAAATACGATCCATCCCTAGATAGAGTCTACACTAAATCATAGTAAATAAATGAATCAATACCTCAACAGATCTCTGAGGTCCAGTAGATGCTCCCTTTCCTTCCTTATCATCAACTATATCATATACGATAGCTTCCTTTCTAGCACGAGTCTGTCCGATTCCTCGACCCTTCAATCATCATCATTCAATCAATATACCAATCAATAATAATCATGCCTTTTGTTTCTCAGCAGAGATTTCTTCCATCTCAACATCGTTAACGTTATCGTCAGCCATTCCTCCAATCCTTCACCAATCGATTTCACCTTAATTTTTAATCATTTATGCTGTATTTACAATGAATGCAGGGGGGGACACGACGCGACACGGTACAGACAATCGATAAATTAATATGATGTAATGCAGTGAAAGTATGATACGAAATATGAAATAGATTAAAGTGGCAGAGTGAGAGACGTAGGCACAAAAAGATGAAAACCAATGACGATTAACATAAGATGAGATATAGATCATGAGATGGTATTTAAAGTATGGATTAGAATGTAGCAACAAGTCGTCGCATTCTTCGAGTATTTCTATCTTGATCTCTCATTTTCTTCTCTATCTCTGCATCTGTTAGAGTCTCAAGGAATGGACCCCATACATCGGATTCTGTTGGATTTCTACAACAAATACAATTAAATAACGATCAAATCTCTGATTGAATAGTACCTGAAAGCACAATCAACAGTAGGAAGAGGAGTCTCAGAGAATGCATATGTCTTCAAATGATAATTCAGTTGTCCCCTATAATTAATACTTATTTATTTACACTTCATAATGATATTTGAAGTGTTCACCTGATAGAATAAGCGATGGCAGCCACGAATTCTCCTCCTAGACCCAATTCAGAACATAATGAACGAGCAAATTCTTCAGGATTATTATTCGAATCACTCATATCCCATTCGAATTGATCAACCAAACTCTGATTCCCAACATGGATATTTAATTTGAGAACAGCTCGAAGATCAGTCATTTGGGGATCAGGACTACATTCTGCAGCTGATTCTAGTTGCTTAAATTATAAATATTGTTATTACCGAGAATGATGAGTAAGGTGGAACCTGAATGATAGCAGCAGTGATAGCAGGATGAAAGGATGAAGAGGGCAAATCTAGATCATCACAAATTGCTTCAGCTACCTATCATACACACATTTACATAATACAATGTAGAAAGGGGACAAACCATTTCGGGAGTTACGAGTTTCTCATTTTTATTGTAACAGAATGTGTCTCGCAATTTAATTCCATCCAATTCCATATCAAGTCGAATAGGAACCAATTCCTCAGGAAGATCGGCGTTCGTCACTACCTTTTTCACCTAAATAATCAATCGATATACAAATATAATATTATTTAATATACTTGTGAGAGGTCTTCAGCACAATAGATTCCTTCTCTGGGACGAAGTCTTCCACGTGCATGAGCAAGAGGAGTAGAACAAGGAACAGATTCAAGATGATGGGATCCGCTGCTCATCTTAATTATAATACATAACACAAGATTAAAAATGAAGACAGGCATACCTGTTGGCCAGACCATGATGATGCTTGAGGAGCCATTCGTGCTTGTTTCATAGGCGATGGGCCATTCTCCGTTCTTGGAGTACTAGTTGAAATACCCGAAGCTTTGAATTTATCATCATGTCCAGCCAGTATATCATCTACTTCACTCGCACGAACGAGCCTTAAATTAATGTGTAACGCTAATATCCTAGATTGGACAAGCAGATTGCTTAGCAGATCCTAGATTGCTTTTTATACAAAACATTATAAGATTAAATAATGAATGCGTTGTTACATTTAACCACTCAAAAAGCATTTCCCCCAACTGATTACAGAAATAATTGAGCAAAGAAAGTAAAAAAAGTTACATAATATTCGTGTTCAAAAAGGCAGGGGTGCAGGCCATCTTTTGAAGAATTTGTTTTTCCTCCGCGGTAGCTGCTCTCTTCCACAACATCGGATACTTCTTATACAACGTTCCACGATGGAACTTGAGGTATTGACCAACTTCTGATCCGATATAGTATCTTTCACCTCCATCTTCGAAGCCAAATGACGTTGGTCTTAGACCGTACGTGCTCATGACGACCAATAACTAAATGTCGATGACATTGCAACAATTTGAACAATATTATATTTTCAAAAAAATCCAATAAACAAACAACATTCACCACAAAACAAGCGAAAAATTGCAAATTTGTATCGATCATCCAAAATATGACGCTTTTAATTGTTGTGTGCCGAGATTTCCAAATTTTCGAAAGTAATAAAATACTCCTACAGTAATATATCACAGACAATTCAGTGAATAGCAATTGCAATTGCGTGTGCTACTTTTCCCTTTAAAAAAATCTGTATTTTTTTATTGCACCTATCCCTATAAAAATCAATTATTTATGTGAAACTCGAGTTGCAACACCCCCTTATCTCTCTTGCTTCACAAATTTCATCTCGATTTCGTATCGAAGTTATATTTCGCAACTTAAAAAAGTTATGTTTATTTTTAGCTATTTTAGAAATATTTTTTGTTTGTTTAAGAATGGCTGATTCCGTGAAGGAGATGAAACTGAAAGAAGATACGGAACTACGTATTGTTGTTGATAAAGGAGAAGCTATAATAGAACTTGTAGATGGAAGGGCTGAGATATTCGGATCGGAACTAGAAAAACACAAGAGATATACTTTCCAGGAAGGTTTGTCATTTCAGTTAATTACTTAACTATTGTTTGATCATTATTACAGGAACGAGAGTAGCTATCTTTACATACATTGGAGCAACAATAGAAGTAATAGGAAGTGATACTAATTCATACACATCTGATCAAACACCGATGGTATCTCAATACTCTAAACATTCTATTACAATCACTCTTTCAGACTATTTATCTGAATACTCATGCTGCTCTAGAACAAATTCGAAAACAAGCTGAATCCGATCCTAATTTGATGGGACCAAGGATCATGTTAGTTGGTATGCCATTTCAAATATTAATCTCGTCATTAATTATCACTCGTTTCTCAGGTCCAACTGACGTGGGCAAAAGTACAGTATGCAAAATATTATGTAATTATTCAGTACGAATGGGTAGAAGTCCAGTTCTTGTTGATTTAGATGTTGGGCAGGTAAGTAATATAAATGAATAACGCTTAATGATATAATGAATTAAGGGAGATATTTGTGTTCCTGGAACATTAGGTGCCATATTCATCAATAAAACAGCTGATATAATGGAAGGATTTGATTGTTCTCGTCCTCTTGTATATAATGTAAGAATTTACATACTAGATAACTATTTATTAATTTTCCTATTGCACTTGTGAAAGCAATTAAAATTTGATTGAGAACATTACACTTAAACATATAACTGTCTTTATATTATTTATTGATATTATCATGAATGCTTTGATTGTTTCTTCAGTTCGGTGGTACTTCTCCATCTGATAATTTACCATTATATGATCTTCTCGTTAAGGAATTATCAGTAGTAAGTTGTCCATTATATAGTTTATTGTAATTGATATAATTGTAGGTAGTTGGTAAACGTTGTTCAATCAATCGTGATTCTAATATTGGAGGAGTTATTGTGAATACATGTGGATGGGTTCATGGAGATGGGTTAGTCCTTTCTATTTATATCCCTCCCCTATACCCTCATTACTCTCATATACATAAGTGGAGTAGAAATGTGATTGACTGATATACAAAAGGATGGGAACATTTGTGACTCCTTATTAACTAGAATTAAACATATTAGTTGTATTAGACAAGATGTATTCTCCCGTAATATGTCCATTCATTACATTCATTCTATTCTATTCTAGATATCAATGTCTTGTAAATGCAGCTGAAGCATTTGAAGTGGAAGCAGTTGTTGTTATTGATCATGAAAGATTATATAATGATCTGAAAAGGGATTTACCCACATTTGTTAAGGTACCTCATATTCTTATCTCTTATATCTTAATTTCTTAATATATTATTTCTTACATCATAATATGGCATACAATTAAGATTCTTCATCAACCTAAGTCAGGAGGAACAGAAACACGTAGTAGAGAGGCTAGAGCTGCTTCTAGAAGTTCACGTATTCATAAGGTTATATTCATTTATATTCACTTATCTTCATTCCACATACTCTGGTGTTGAAATCCTTGCATGATCACGACTACTAGTGTAATCATGCATGATTCGACATTCCATGCATGATCACGGAAAATCCATGCATTATTCGAGTATATTCCATGCATGATCATGCTACTAATTGCACGAATTTTACTTGGATCATGCAACACCAGAGAATACATTATCTAGATTTAAAACGCGGTCTCTGTAAGAACGTCGGAGTTTCGATGTTCTTATGGCACAGTATTTTCAAAATGGTCCGATTTCGCTCAAACTTTCAGGGCAGAGTGCCTAGGGGTGGGATACACCTCACAAGGGAAGCACCTCAGCTCACGGAAACAATTCCCAATGCGACCCATATGGGTAGTTAGGGTTGAGGGGGAGACCGTCAAAAGTGGTATCCAAAGTTGCCCATGGGGCCTATAAATAGATATATTCGATCGATATTTGTTAATGCATCGTTACATTTGCCTGACGCGCCTACGCCGTCACGTAAAAAAACGTTACATTTGGCGACGCGCGCGTCGACGTCAATTTTGGAGTGTGTTGGGTCCCAAGTGGAAAACCCTGAATGTCATCATGGATACGGTAAAAGGTTACGGTAGCCAACCAATATTGATCGATGGTTACGGTAACTTCCTACCGTACCCCTGATGACAATCAGGGTTTTCCCCTTGGGACCCAACACACTCCAAAATTGACGTCGACGCGCGCGTCGCTAAATGTAACGTTTTTTTACGTGACGGCGTAGGCGCGTCAGGCAAATGTAACGATGCATAACGCATGAGTCGCTCAAATGCATAACTCTGTGTTCAGTGAAGCTGCGGGGTCCAAACTTGGCAGCGATAATATCCCATGAGTGATACAAAACCTGGTGGAGTATGAGCCCGATTGGTGGAATTCTGAGAAAATTCGAAAATTTATTTTTTCTTATTTTCCGAGATACAGACATTACCTGTTCAGGGTAATTTCGATCATATTTAACAGATAGATGCCTTCTATGTATAGCAGACGACAGCTTACTAGTGTTTCATAAGATTTCGCGCTCTTCGAGAAAAGTTATAATTGGATAAAGGAGGTAGAAACTAGAATCATGAATTTTTCGAAATTCTCAGAATTTGTCCGATTAGGATCAGACTTTGCCACGACAATTATCATGAAGATAGAAGATGATCCCTATGATAGAATAGCAATTGATGCTCTTTTAGTGAAACAGTAAATCATTATACCTTTTTGGATGATTTGCAGAAATCGTGAATTTTCGAAGTTTCTCAAAATTCAACCTATAAGGCTCATACTCGACCAGACTTTGTAAGGCTCATGGGATATTATCTCTGCCAAGTTTGGAGCCTGCAGCTTCACTGAGCACAGAGTTATGGCATTTTAAAGGCGCATGTTTTTGTAAAATATCGATCGAAAATTTCCTAATTGGTAATCCCCATGGGCAACTTTGGATACCACTTTTGGCGGTCTCCCCCTCAAACCAAACTATCCATATGGGTCGCATTGGGAATTGTTTCCGTAAACTGAGGTGCTTCCCTTGTCAGCCAAAAAATTGGACCCGTAGGTTGATTTTTGATCTTTGATCTTCGGAATTTTCATCGTAATGTTAATTTATCATGCTATACACCATTCGATAGATCGTGAAATGTTGTGTCAGGAGCCAAATTTTTGAAGGTGTAGGTGCTCTGGTATTCGAAAAACAGAAGAAATTGTCGCAAAAAACACGATCTCTATTTAAAAAAAGAAATTAGAAATAGAAATTATGTTGTATATGCAAAATTGTATGTAGAATCCGATAAAAATAGTCTCCAGTCTGTCCGACATGCCAGGCATGCACTTTTTCGCGTAAAACTAGCGCTAGCTAGCGTTCGCGTTAGCTAAGCTAGCCAAATTTTTGCAACTTTTTTTACCACTAATTGAGCTCAATTCAACAAAATTTCATAATTTATGTGTTTTCACAGTGGTCTGACAATTGCTTGACCAATTTTTAAGCGATTTCATGTTTACTCTTGAGCTGCAGACAGATGCTGAGACAGAGAGAGATGGCAGATGCGAGAAGATGGGAGCGGGAATGAAGCAACGGAGGAAGAGTCTTCGATGATGATCAATTCATGGGTGACGGAGATCTCATCGTGTCAGACCACTGTGAAAACACATGAATTATGAAATTTTGTTGAATTGAGCTCAATTAGTGGTAGAAAAAAAAGTTGCAAAAATTTGACGTCGGGAGGCGGACTCGAACTCGGGTCGCTAACTTAGCTAACGCGAACGCTAGCTAACGCTTTCGCAAAAAAAAGTGCATGTCTGGCATGTCGGACAGACTGGAGACTATTTTTATCGGATTTTCCATACAATTTTGCATATAAAACATAATTTCTAAGGGGCCGCCGCCATTGCAACATGGCGAAAATTTTTTTTTTTTTGAAAATAGAGATCATTTTTGCGACAATTTCTTTTTTTTTTGTTTCTCGAATACCAGAGCACCTACACCTTCGAAAAATTGGATCCTGACACAACTTTTTACGCTCTATCGAATGGTGTATAGCATGATTACTATGGAAATTCCGAAGATCAAAGATCAAAAATCAACCTACGGGTCCAATTTTTTGGCTGTAGTGTATCCCTCCCCTAGGCACTCTGCCCTGAAAGTTTGAGCGAAATCGGACCATTTTGAAAATACTGTGCCATAAGAAGGTCGGAACTCCGACGTTCTTACAGAGACCGCGTTTTAATAGACTCATTGTAAACTACTTGGAAACTACTTGAAGATATACCGCCCCTACTATTTTACATTATCCTCAAAACTGTTATTTTCTGTCCAAAGAATTTCATTGATATTTGGACATGCGTAAATGGTTTTTTCCGAGTAGTCATAAAATGTACCCCTAATAAATAAGTTATACTCTGAAAATGAGGGGTTAAAGACTATACCGGGGTGTACTGTATGCTCTATTGCCTTCAAAGTTGATCTTTGTTTCAGTATTTCTACGGAACTTCAAATACTCGTCTGAACCCATATACATTTGAAGTAAAGTTCTCAGATGTAATAATATGTAAGATTGGAACTGAACAATTACCTGAAAGTTGTCTTCCATTTGGAACTAAAGTAGATGATCATCATACTAAGGTAATATACTATATCTATTCATTATAATATGAATGAATATGATTATAGGTTACAAATGTGAAGAGAATAGATGGATCATTAGTTCATTGTCTTCTAGGTGTATCTCCATGTGATAGTATATCACAGAATGTAATCAAAGAACCCGTAGTAGGATTTGTTGTTGTTAATGAAGTAAAAGAAGATAATGAAACATTAGTACTTCTATCACCTCAACAAACTCTTCCATCTAAACTTCTTGTTATGACTAATATCAAATTTGTTGATGATAGAACATCTCATTAATCATTTATTTATTAATCATATCATTGTGTCATATTAATTGTAACCTTACACAATACAAATCTCTTAAGCTATCAATCTTAATCTATATATGTACATTCATTAAAAAATGTATAGTCTTAATGAATTTGATCCCCATTGTTGTGTTATTCTCACTTTTTCATTCTTCAATTGTTATTCTTTCATTTTATCATTCCAATTGTTTAATGATGATAAATATATTGAAATAATAGATAAGGATTCATCAATAGGTCATGAATAGATTGACAAGTGAATAGAATAGAATAGATAGATATAAGAGTTCTCATTCATTCATAATATAATAGACTCATCGTATTCAAAGTAGTTATGTATCTCAGTAATGGTGGGTCAAGTATTACATAAGAAGGAGAAGGAGGGATAGAGAGATGAGAGGAAGGGGGGGGGGGATGGATAGATTGCCTATCCAACCTGTATATCTATTCATTCCTTCATCCCTCACAATCATCTCTATGGCTATACCTTTAGTTCGTACCATTCCTTCCTCTATTCGATCATCTTCTCATGTATTATATACTGATACTCATAAAGATATTCAAAGGAGTCTACAAAAGGTTCATCTAATCTTGTATATCATCTCTCATTCATTCATTATAGTTAATAGATCGTCACATAAATCCTCATGTGAATGAATGGGAAAGACAAGGAATATTTCCTGCTCATGAATTATTTCCTAAACTAGGAGAATTAGGAGTATTTGGATCTAATAAATCAACTAGTATATTATTCCATTCAATATAAACTCTATAATGTCTATTCCATAGAATATGGAGGTTTGGGATTGGACTTTTCATATTCGTGTGCAATATCTGAAACATTAGGATCTATTCATTGTGGAGCTATTCCTATGGCAATCAGTGTACAAGTATCATATCTTTATTATTTATATTAAAAAATAATCGATTATTTATTTTGTTATTTGCAATGAAACGAGATGTCTGAAATTTTTTGAACAATTTGAAAAAAACTTGAAATTTTCATACAAAACTTTCTGAAGAAAGCTGTTTAATTTGTGATTGTGTTAATGTTGCATGTACATTAATCTTTTCTCTCCTCATAGGTTCTTATTCTTATCTTATTTTCCTTTTCTTTAATCTCTCAAACTTGTTCTATCATCTTTCTCTATGTAACCATCCCTCATTCACATCCTTATTTTATTCTTCAAGAGATATTAAAAAATATCTTGGAAGACACTTGAAAGTTGAAATATTTCATCTAATCATTTAACAAATGTTTCGTTTTTAAATTAAGAATTTGAAAATATTTATTGGATGACTGAAAATGCTAACAATAAAGACAAACCCTCTCATTTTAAAATGCACACCTGATGATATATATTGAAATATGTTATAATTCAGTCGAATATGTCAACTCCAGCTCTATCTCAATATGGTAGTGAGTATCTTAAGAATGAATTCCTTCTTCCTTCTATCAAAGGAGAACTTGTATCATGTATTGCTGTTAGTGAACCGAATGCTGGATCTGATGTTGCTGGTAATTATCAATTATAATCAATAATAATCGATATTAATCAATATTTATCAACAAATCAATAATGATTAATAGAATGATATCAGGAATCAAGACATATGCTCGAATGAATTCTGGAGGAGATTGGGTATTGAATGGACATAAAATGTGGATAACAAATGGAGGACAAGCTGATTGGGCGTCAGATATTATTCATTCATTATATCCATTTATTCATTAAGTATTTCAGTTGTGTATTGGCAAATACAAATAAGAATGGAGGAATTCATAGAAATAAGAGTTTATTGTGTGTTAGATTGGATTCTCCCGGTATGTTCATATATACATATAGTGCTCTCTTGAAAAGATTCAAACGGAAAGTAAATTTTCGAAAGAAAAAAAGATGAGAACAATATTAGGAAGATGTTTACTTCTACCGCAAATTGTTTTTTTTTTAATTTGAATTTCTTTCTCCTTTATTGTATGAACTTCCTTATTGAACTCTTTTTGTACATGATCTATTGATTGATTGAAGGTATTCATCGATCCATAACAAGAATGGATAAACTAGGAATGCATTCATCAGATACAGCACAAATATCATTTGATAATGTTATTGTACCTAAAGGTATCTTCATTATATATTCATATTCATTCATATTCTATTCTATCTAGATAATCTCATTGGAGAAGAAGGAAAAGGATTCATATATCAAATGATACAATTCCAAGATGAAAGATTAACTACTGTAGCTGTCTGTAAGTATAATCAATAATTGATTGAGTAATGTACCTGTTTGTAAGTATAATGAATAACCGCGATAAATTGATTTATTCAAAATAAGAAGATTGAAATTGACTTCATTTCAGCTCTTTCTCCTCTACAACGATGTATAGATCTAACTCTAGAATATACCAGAGATAGAAAATGTTTTGGAAAATCAATACTCGATAATC
>CALSFV010000486.1:0-25000 GCA_943737045.1 Parapristionchus giblindavisi
AATGAATTGAACCATTTTATGTGATTGCAGTTACTCACAATCGAGTCATTGTCTCTCCTTCTCCCTCTCTCCTCTTCCTCCCTCCCTCTAGAATCTCTCCCTCTCCCTCTAGAATCTCTCCCTCTCCCTCTAGAATCTCTCCCTCTCCCTCTAGAATCTCTCCCTCTCCCTCTAGAATCTCTCCCTCTCCGTCTAGAATCTCTCCCTCTCCTTCTCCCTCTCTCCTCTTCCTCCCTCCCTATAGAATCTCTCCCTCTCCATTTTCATCTATTTCATCTATTATTCGTATTGACATTATTTAGATATCATTCAGTTCATTTATCCATTATCCTCCTTTTCTTCTTCTACTACCAACATATTCTCTTCACACGAATATCATCTCTTCTCCCCCCCCCCCTCTCCCTCTTCTCCCTCTTCCCCCTCTTCCTCCCTCTCCCTCTCCATCTCTCCCTCTTCCCCCTTCTTCCCCCTCTCCCTCTTCTTCCTCCATCTCCCTCTCCCTCTTCTCCCTCTTCCCCCTCTTCCTCCCTCTCCCTCTCCATCTCTCCCTCTCCCCCTTCTTCCCCCCTCTCCCTCTCCCTCTCCCTCCCCCTTCCTCTCCCTCTCCCTCTTCCTCCTCCTCTTCTACTTCTTCAAGTCTTTCTTTCTCATCTACTTAAACAACTCTTCTACTCTTCTATTCTTCTCTATTCATCAATCGATATGATCTACTTCTAGATGGTATCATCATCAACAGTATCATTAACATCAACATTTCTTCTTCTTCTTCTTGTATTATCATCAGCAGCATTAGTAGCATCATTAGCTATAGTCGCAGCTCAATCACAAAGTTATTCTGATCTTCCATCCAGACAATTCCCTCAGTATATTTATTTATTATTTTTAATTCATTATATCATCAATATATCTTATATATCAATATATCTTATTATATCTTATCGAAAACTTACGCGAAAAATAATCTTCAAATATTTTTTACTTGTTTGAGCTGAATTTGTTTTCGGAGAATAATAAATTTTACGGGGGGGGGGGGGGGGGGGGGATTTACTATTTAAAAACTTCTTTTCATTTGATAGATTGTAATCGGAATATAATATGGAAATATATTTAGATGGAACTTCATAATGTATGGATTGATATCATTATCTCTTCTATTATCTTCTATTGGTGCTCTATTCTCCATATCTAATAATTCATCTAATAAATGGCCTTTATTTCTACATTTTTGTCTCGTGGTAAGTCTATTCATCTCAACCTTCTCAATCTACAGTAATCTATATCTACAGTAATCTATATCTACAGTAATCTATATCTACAGTAATTTATATCTACAGTAATCTTTTCAGACACTGGTTACAGTACTATTTGGACATGCTTTATTCCTTCTATTAATAAATCCAGATTTCTCAGATTTCAATTGGTTTATTGGAATTGGAGCATTCGTACCAATTATATTATTTTTACTAATTGTATTGTTATTTGAATTTAGAACGCTTCGAAGTAGCAATAATTAATTATTGATTAGATAATGAGTGTTATGCATATATAATGATTATTCATTCCGATATCTATTGATCTCATTCTTCGTTTATTGTATATATGTGTATATTTGATCATTCAATTTGTTTACTTCATATCATTCATTCATTCTATCAATCAATCAATTTGATCCAATGATTAAGAGTAGTAATAAATGTATTCTTTCATTACTTTTTACTCTTCAATTAATGTATTCAGGTTAATATATTCATTATCATTCATGAAACTTCTTTGAGGATCATTCATTTATCACAAATGATAGACTTTTAAAACATTTACTTCAGCTATTACAATAGGAGAAGGAGTATCCAATTTAATCAGAAATAATTTCGTAAATGATCAAATAAAGTTAGAACATTAATATTATAAAATATCTTTATCGATTGAATTGTAGATTATTATATCAAATATGTCTCGGAATTTCCATCCTAGGTTTTATATTGATTATTCTCTCATTCTATGCATTATCTGTTAATATTGCATATCTTCTCCTTCCTCATCTTATATATTCGGTTTGATAAATTATGAATTGTCTATATCTCTATAATATAATACAGTATATAATAATGTTAATATGGATAACATTATTCGTATCATCTTTCTTCAATGAAACATTATATCATTCTCTTCTCAGTGGATTAGCAGGTTTACTATCATTTTGTTTAAAAGTTTATACATTATGCCTTTTTCAGCAACATTGTTTATTTCATCTACAATTGAACAAACTCGTATGTTTATAGCAATCAAATCCATCCATAATCGGAATTACTAATTCAAACCATCCTTAAAGACTTGGGTATTAAAGCGATCTCGCATTATGTACCATGCGAGCAATCTTCTTCATGTTTTGTATGTTTATTCAATAAAATGAAATATCGCAGTGTATAAAGCCGAAAAATTGAGAAGTGTTAATAGTTTGATGTACACTAGCTATCATATAAATAAAAAATAATTAATACCTCTATAAGTTATAAAAGTTTTTTAATTGACAATGCAAAAACAGTCAAAAATTCAAAACCTTAATTCTCCCGCAATTCCTGGGTCTTACACGGAAAGGTATAAAGACAGAAAGTAGACGCACTCGGCGCCTATTTCTTGTGTATTACCGTATGCTTTAGCATTTCAGCTGCTTAGGAAATACCAAGGCGTTTTCCCGACCCATCCGACAGTAAACAGAGGCGATTACATTAATTACTTTAAATTACTACTCTTTTATTCCTATTTTATGTGCAAAATTTATTGTGAAATGGATGGGTGACATTGCGTATGAGATATCGATTGACGAGAGAGAAAGAAAAGAGACAACTCTTCTCACCAGACCATAGGCATGACAAAGACGCGAATAGTCTCCCGCCATCACTTGATCCTACTTTTGAATGATCTTTTAATTGTAGTTTGTAGTTTGATGCTTTATTTTTGAATTATTTTGTTCATTTTGAATTAATTTATTTTTTATTTTATTATTTACAGACAATGAGCAGCGTTAGGAGGAGTGGTCGTCCTCCTAAGCCAAAACGAATTGAGCACACCCTTGCAGTAACTCCAAGAGGAAGAGGTCGGCCTAAAGGAAGTACGTCTAAGACGAAGAGTACGCCATCCAGAACTCCCAAGTATCTTATTTTATTTTTCTACTTTTTTTTTCAATAAAATTTTTTTTTAAATTTAAATACTTTTAATTATTTATTTTCATTAAGATCGACCAAAAAAGCTCCGTGGGAAGAAGATGAAGAATACGCACTTGAATATGCTGAAGATGTATATGACGAAGATGACGAAGATCCTATTCAAGAAGAAGGTTCTTTTCTATTTCATTGTAATTACCTTTGTATATTTAAATTTTTCGTTTAGATCTTGATTTGTTTGATTTTGATGATGTCGACGAGGAACTTGATTTGGATTCCGTCACTAAGAATTCGTCTTTTGAAGAGGTTTATATTTTATTAGATGAATATTTATCTGTTTAATAAAAATGTATTAAGTTACCGGAAGGATCATTATGTCCCTGGTTGGAGATGGAGCCAAGTAGTATACCACTACTTGAACTACCATCTTCTAGTAATGATCTTGCTCTACCACATAAACTACTAATGAAAACACTTGAGGTTAATAAGTTTCTTCTCGTTCTATTTATTAATAAGTTGACATTACAGGTGTACGAGATCTGTAGATCATTTTATCGTTCATTGTACATATCTCCATTTCTAATTGAAGACTTCTGTGCTACACTTGCAACTACAGAGAATACTCCACTTCTTAGTGAACTACATATTTGTCTATTTAAGGTAAATATATAAATTATATGAACCACTATTACTGAATAAAGTGCAGATGTGTCTTCGAGATGATGATGAAGAACAAGTACAGTATACTGTAATGGATACTCATAATTCATTTAATATATTGATTCAACTTCTTGAGCCAATGACATATGGAGAGGTTTGATTATATCTAATAGATGATAATTAACTATATTTATTTGTATAGATACTTCGTCAATATGCTCAAGCTCATCGTGGATTAATACCAAATGAAGTATTAGAAGCACTTAATCATCCTGAATATCCATTTGTTGGACCTGAACCAAGATTACACGTATCTTAATTCCTTTATTATTATGATCATACAACCATATACCTATTTAATGACATTCTATATCTTGAATAGTTGCATTCTGGTTATGAATTTATTTAATTTAATTGATTGATTCAGGTTCTTGGTTGGTTATGTGATCGTTTCCTTCAAAGTCAAGAGTTTAAGAAGATTATTAAGAACGATGGAAAATTGATTGTATGTTAACTCTTTCAGTATTTTCCCCATATGTGAGTCTGTATATCCCAAGAATGTTCGGGAATCTGAAATTTATTATGGAACGCTCCCTTACAAGGCAACTTTACGTTAAATTTGTTCAATTTAACGAATTTTGTGATGGTGATAATAGTGATAGGTTACATTGACTTGGGAGGCACATTGCAAATTATCTAGATCAGGCCTTTGCATGAATGATTCTTCCATATATAACAATAATGAATTATTTCAGCCAGATGATAAATGTCGTGATTGTAACAAAGTAGGAGATCTATTACCTTGTGATACATGTGAAGCTACTTATCATCTCCAGGTTGTGTACTCTATTTTCTATGTACAGTACAGTAGAGATTTTATAAATTACGGTAGGGCCAAATGGGTGCCCCGGGTCACCCGGGCGACCATTTTCACTGGAAGATTCTGCTGTACCGTATATTTATGATAATCGAATAGACCCTATTATATTATTATTTCTTTTTTTCTTCTAAATATTATAATAATGTGTTATAGTGCGCTGATGTTCGAGATGTTCCTGAAGGTGCATGGTGTTGTTCCGTATGCGAGGTTTGTACTTTACTTCTTTCTCATACAGACATGGCCCATGGTTATCCCATGGGATAGACCCACCCGCAATGTTTTTTAAAAGTAGGTAACCCACCCGCAAAATTTCGAAAAATGTTGACTTGAAAAAATATTAATTAATCAATCATGTCGAAAAAAATTGAAGAAAAGAGTATGGTAGCAAGCTGAATAAATGAGTACGAATCCGAGAAGAGTACGATCTTTATGTTCAGTGAAGTGATAATAGTACGCTGTGTCGGTATTTAACGTTAACAAGAACTGAAATATTAATTGATTCAAAAAAATTGATTTTTTCGTTTAGAGAGTCGCGTAAAGACAGAGAATACAGTGGACAATAAGAAATATGAAAATTATAGTGGGAAAGTGTTGTTTGGAGGGGTGCATTTTCAGGCATGATTATCGCGTACTGAATTTATTTTTTTCTATTTCCTTGGTCTTAGCTTATAAAAATTATTTTTTTGCGTCATTTCTCGTCGCGTACCGACAGAGATTCCAATTTTCCATATGGAAATGTAAAACGAACGCGTCAAACTCATTTGCCAGAGCGTTATCCCACCGTAGGTACCATGGGATAACGCGCTGGAAATCCTCTTAAACGCAATAATTAATAAATTTCTTGAGTTTCATGTTTTTCTCTGTCGGTACCCGATCAGATTGAGATGCTATGCATGTAATATAGTTTAGTATTGAACGAAATCGCATATTATTAAAATTAGTTCTCGTTTTTACTGTACGATAAATAGTCTAACTGTCAACTGAAATAATAACGGAGTTTTAAAAAAAAAGTTTTAATTTCCCCCATTTTTTGTGTACCCACCCGCATTTTTTTGCCGAAAATCTACGTAACCCACCCGCATTTTTTGGCCGTGGGATAACCATGGACCATGTCTGTTCTCATATCAATATTCCTTTAAATATATTGTTATTGTTGTTGATTTGAATATTACTATAGTATGGAATGATTATAGTTACATAAGATGAAAGGAGTATTTGATTGTGTTCCAATCAATCAATCAACAGTACGACAACCATTAAGAATGAATCCATTAGGAAGAGATAGACATGGAAGAATATATTGGTTTGTGACCAGACGAATATTCATGTGAGTATATCTATCTATTCATTCATTTCATTTGGATAGATTTATTTAGTCATGATGAGAATGGAGATGAATTAGTTTATTATTCAACGGCACCTCAATTACATGAATTGATTACACGATTTGATGATGAACGATTAGAGATTACTCTATGTAAACGTCTTAAAGAGAATCTTGCATTGATAGTTGATCAAATGGCTGTTACTATGGAGGTACTATATTCACTATCTTATATATCAATTTGAGAATGAACTATAGCATTGAATACAAATTATTATATTGTAGTTAACTAATGAACGTCGTGATGAAGTAATTGAGAAGAAAGGAACTGAGATTGAACAAGCTTATCTTCATATTGATAATCGTATCTTTCATATTCATAATCGTATACTTTTATATGAAATGAGATCTTTTGTTAGATTTACCTTTAATCATCATAATATAATATTGATATAGTATGTATATATCGTATACATTTCAGTCAATCGTATATCTGATATCGTATCTGAATGTATTGGAAAAAGAAATGAAATGGATGAAGATTACGATATGGAGGAGGTATTCTATACAATTATATCATAGGTCGAAAAGTATGTTACAAACTACGAAGCCTGGTCGCATATGAGAAGAAAAGTTTCGAAAAATCAAAAAAAATCTTACGGAATTTTGAAAATGTAACCAAGCTATTCGAAATATGTCGTTATTACTCTGTTTTACATTTCCTATTTTTTTCTGTTATATTTATTTTATGCAATGGTCTAATACACATACAGAAAAAAGTTAAGCTATGTATTATATAATAATAATAACAATAATAATAATAATAATCATACGTGGGCACCACTGCCGCTAGCGGCAATACACCCCCGATTTTAGGCACCCGACCCCCCGATTTTCCAAAAAAAAAATCACTCAAAATGACGTAGAAATGCTCCATTTTTTTTTGCTTCTGATCCCCCGATTTCCATTTCCAGCGGCAATTCCCGCCCACGTATGATAATAATATATTTATCGTTTCTCTTGTCCAACCATAGGTCGAAAAGTATGTTACAAAGTACCAAGCCTGACCGGATTTTGAGCTAAAATATTACAAAAATCGAAAAACCTGATCGGATTTTGGGTGAAATTTGCCAAAAATCGAAAAACCTGAACGGATTTTGAACACCGATACCTAGCTATTCGACCTATGTGTCCAAGAAACGATAAATATTATTATTATTATTATTATTATTATTATTATTATTATTATTATTATTATTATTATTATTATTATTATATACATAGCTTAACTTTTTTTCCTATATGTGTATAAAATAGTGATTTAAAGATGAAATATGAGATATATTGTATATTGTAGGGAATGGATGATCCATCCGAAGATGTATCGATTAGAATGGAACGAATGATTGGAATTGAGAAAGGAAGGCTAATGAATACATTCTGGAGTGCAGGCATTCAAGGTTTCATCTTTCTAACTCATTATAAACATGAGATGATTTTGTTTATTTTATAAACAGATAGATATGGGTGTATAGATGATTGTTTGTAATGTATAATATAATAATGTAATATGTCTTTTGATTTAATGAATTGTTGAGGAATAGGGGGTGGAATGAGCGATATTATCTACCGTATACTTAATGTAAAGATTTATAAAGAGATAAATAAACTAATTTTGTCCATTTCAGAGGATGGAGTATTGGAGCATAAAAGAGACAAGGATAGAACGGACGAATTGGATGATCCCAAAAGTGGATTCAGGTATTATTTTTAGTCAGTAATCCAAGTATTGATAGGGTGGTTGGCTTGTGGGGATTGATTGATTGATTCTTTGATTTCTTGAGTCTCTTGATTCTTCTTTTGTTGATTAACAATATGTATTATAGATTGGGTCGTGATGATATGGGATATAGAACATATCAAAATCATTATTCTCTTATTGATTTGGCTAAACCAGCTTCTCTTCGTCTAAAAGAAAGAGATAGAAGAAAATATATGTGTGGTCGATTCTCATTATCAGATGAAGGACATTTTGAATGGAGTTTAGCTAAGGTATTCATATTTATATGATTGATTCATTATTGATTGAATATGATATAGGGTAAAGATCTATATGGATCTCAAGTATTAGCTGCTCGTTACATAGAATGGATGATTAATAAGATGTATAAGAGAATTCCATCTGAATTAATGCATAGAAGATGGAATACGTTTACTGAGAAGTTTGCACAAGTATGTCACAGTATTATAGTGTCCATACGTGGGCACCACTGCCGCTAGCGGCAATACACCCCCGATTTTTTACACCCGACCCCCCGATTTTTCACAAAAATAATCACTCAAAATGATGTATAAATGCTCCATTTTTTGCTTCCGACCCCCCCCCCCCCCCCCCCCCCCCCCCCCCCCCCGATTTTTGTGTCCGACCCCCCGATTTTCATTTCCAGCGGCAATGCCCGCCCACGTATGATAGTGTCTATCTGTTTGTAGTTTGGTCATATTAATGATGATTCTTCAGTTGGTTGCAACAGGTCGTAGTGTATCAATATTGAAAGAAGCATTATTGTTAATGGAATGTGGAATGAGAAAGACATTATTCCTTCCTCAATGGTGGAATTCATTAGGAAGTACATCATTTAGAAGAATGACTCTTGAATGGAGAGAAGAAAGATCTAAAGAAGAAAAAGCTAAGAAGAAAAATGAAAGAGTCAGTCGTCCATTATTATTTATATATCATTTTGTGTTGAAATATATCATATTGAAACACTTTATCTGTATAATCTATCAATGATGTATCTATCCCAAAACATATTTGTTTCATATATTTTCGGCGCCCTCGCATTATTTTTTTTTACATAGTAGGCCGTTTTTCGAAATATGTTTGGTCGATTTAAGAAAAATGTTATTTTTTTCGCATAAAAAATGAGACATATATGGGTCGATCCTGAAAATGAGCACTATATAGTGGGTCGATCCTTACATTATGATGGTATGAAAATTTATTATTTGTTTAGGAATTGGTGATAGCTGATGCTGAGGATGATTCCATAATATGGGTGAAGTATACCAAGTTGGGAGGACCACCTAAACATAATATATGGAGAATGAAAGATGAACAATACAGGTAGATATATTATTGTATCTATCGATTGATTGATTGAATATAGAGTGAATGGTCGTGAAGTATTGGGTGGATGGTATTGGTTGAGTTCAACTGCTAATAGAGAGAAGAAAGAACCATCTATAAGAATAAAGAAAGGAAAGAAGAACAAAGTTTGTGAATATAGATTGAATGTAGATAATGTAATGATATTATATAGAGTGGAATAGAATGGGATGAGAAGAATAAACGATTGGATTCTATTATTGATAAACTAAATGAAAAGATGAGGAAGAAAGAAAAGAAAGATGATGATAAAGAAGAAGAAGAAGATTATATAGAAGGTCCTATTGGTTGTTTCTCACCTTCATGTAATGGAGATTATAAAGGATGTTATTCTATTATATGTAGAATAAAGGCTAAGAAAGGTATAATATATTCTTATATCGGAAATATTTCAATGGGAAATATTTGATTCAGCTGCTACTAAGGAAGCTATAATAAAGGAGAAAGAATTGAAAGAGAAACAATTAAAGGAATTAGGAGGACTTATTCCATATCCTATGCCTCAACCACTCAAATTTGAAGCTAGAAATGGAAAGAAGAGTATTCTTATACTGAAACCAAGGTTTGTATATCATTATTGAATCATTCCAATCTATCCATTCATTAGATATCTTCGTCGTCTTGCTCGTACTGGTGGATTGAATCAATCAATATTCTTCCCTGGATTCTCTCATACAGCTAAATGTAATCCATCTGCATGGAATTATCCATGTATGAGACCATTCTTCGATCATTGTTGGAGGTAGATTACATTCCTACTGATTGATTGGTTGAATATTGATTGATTATCTTTAGATATAATACAATGATGGCTCGTTCAATGCATGCTTTAGCTCTACAACTACGATTGTTATGGTGTGGAGTGAGATGGTCTGATATGACACCAAATGATGAGAAGGTACTGTACTTTATTGATTGATTATCGATTTATTGATTATGATATGATAGGAGAGAAGAGTAATCATTCATCATGCTGATAGAGATGAGATTAGACAAGTTATTGGACATAAGGAAATGCCTCCTGATGGAACTTATGAAAGGTTTTTCATTCAATTATTGATTGATTCTATCATTTATATATTGAGATATGAGATAGTATTAACTTCTCGTTCTTTGGATGGAGATTCATTTGGAGATGATGATGATACTGAAGGAGATGAAGAATTCCCATCAAGAAATCAACGAGGAGATGGTTAGTTTACTACTAAATATGTCTTCATCTTCTGTTTTCCAATCTATATATGGGTGTATGCAACAGTCGTATGGGAATTACCATAGGTCGAATAGATACGTTACAGTTTTTTCGTTTAAAAAAATCCTAAAATACGGCCCTTCTTTTTAAAAAGATCTCAAAATGCGGTCATGCGTCGTAGTTTGTAATGCACTGTTACATTTGCCTTACATGCCTACGCCGTAACCCCCCTCCGCCGTGTCTCCTGCGCGAGGGAGGGGGTTACGGCGTAGGCACGTAAGGCAAATGTAACAGTGCATAACGTACTTTCCAACCTATGGGAAGCATCTTGCGTAGGGATTTTTCGGATCTCCGCAGTCAATTAGACACGAGATGTTGCATTGCCTGAAAGTTCTTTAGGAGATATTCCGCAAATTATTTTAATCAACCCTTCCTTGTACTCTCTGTACTGTTTTCTTTATAATGTATGTATATTGTAGTATCTGGTCGTAAGAGGAAAGCAGCAATCAAAGCTGCATCGAGAACGTCAAGAAAGAATCAAATAACAAAGACTAAGACATGGGTATGTCATATCTAATATGTTATAATGATCATAGTTTATTGATTAATTTATAGATAGATGGAGTTGATCTAAAGTTGTATGAGATAATTGATTATTGGTTATCAAAGAAAGCTCCTAAAACACGTCCTCCTGAATCTATTCAGAATAGTCCAAGTGGAAGACCTTTACGTACTAGTAGTATCAATATGCAAGGTATTATGAGATGATGATGATGATGATGGTATTGATTGATATGATTATAGGAAAGTATGCAATGATGCATGAAGGAGGATCACAATTGAAGTCACCTATGACACTTACATATAAGAGAGCTAGATATGATCTCAATGATATGAATGTTGTCAAATATGATGATAGGTATATCTGTTCATTGTTGAAAATACTGTAGATTCAATATGAATGTATATTTATAGAATGAATGGTCATGTTGCATATACAAGGAATGTAAATGATGTCAATGTACGAAGAACAGGACAAGGGAAAGAATTTGCTGTTGGATTCATTAGAGGAGGAGGAAAAATACCTGTATGATTCATTATACTCTTTAGTTGATATAATACTTATTGATTATATTATAGGGTGATAATGGTAATGGTGAAACACCTTCATCTATTCCTCAACGAAGAGTTGTTATGGTTAATCCACCACGTATGTTATCTATCTCTATCTCTATCTATCATATTCTCATGAATCCATTTATAGCAGGTGAAGGTGGTCGTCCTCGTGCAATGACTCTATTATCACCAATGGATGATCCTCCTCCTCTTATTCCTCGTTATGATTCACCTAATATTAATAGATCTATCAATAGACAAATGGGTTCAGGAACATCTAATGTTGTACCACAAAGAGTTCATGCTGGTACTGGTGGAAAGGTAGATCATTATGAAACTTGCGTATATCATATTCAGTATTGATTGATTATAGGTGATAATGATACGTCGTCCAGATGGATCAACTCAATTACTTCGTCCTGTTGCTGGAGGAGGAAATGGAATAGATGAAGGAGGAGAAGGAGGAAGAATGATAAATGATGATGGGAGAAGAATTATAAATGGAGGTGGAGGAATATCAATGAGAGGAGCTGTTAATATGATGGGAGGAGGACAAGGAAGAATTGTTAGAATGCAAGGAAATGGTAGAGGATTAAGACCTGCTGAAGATCCATTTATGAAAAGAATGAATGCTATTGATAAAGGAGGAGCATCTACTAGTCATGGAGGAGGAGGACAACCACGAATGATTGTTCCATCTGGTATGATTATCATATTGATTGAATAGATTGATATGAATATGAATATGATTGAAGGTCGTAGAATGCAAGGAGGAGGAGATGTATATGCTACATATTATGGAGAACATTTGAATGAAAGTATACCTATGGATTCATATCAAGTATTAGCATCTCAAGGATATCGTCCTCCTGGAAGACCACCTGGAAGATTGGCTACTATACCTATACAGTATGTTCATTTATTGATTGATGTTGATGATGATAATGATGGTATGCTTGTTATAGGAAAGGAATGATGATGGGAGGAGCTCGATTAGTAGCACGACCACAAATGTATCAAGGAGGAATAGGAAGAGGAGGAATGAGTGGAGTGAGTAATAGTATTGAATCAAGAAGAAGGAATGAAATAGATATAGATGAAGAGATAGAATCTCTATCACATTCATCTCATAATACAATTGATCCTCATCAATATATGTAGATATAGTTATAGTCAAATCAGTTTTATATTTTATTTTGCATGCATTCCATTTTTCATATACATTGTTGAATTTGATTTATGTTTTATACAAAAAAGATAGTTGATTTGTATGCTGTTTGCTTTTTAGTATATTGTATATGTTTGAAATTGTTTTGCAAAAACGGGCCATTGTAATTCTTTACCCAATCCCTCTATCCTAGTGAGAGTGAAGGATTATCGTTATTTTTTATATTGTATTGATTGATTGATTGATTGATTGATTGTTTCATTGATTCGTCGTGTGAGACATGGTCGTTGATTCATTCATCAATATATCCTTGATGAGTCTCTTTAGACGTTTATACCGGTATATAATCTCATTTCTATCTTTTATCTATATATTACTATCCTCTTTATATCGTCTTTGAATAAACAATTTGTACTCTTGTAGTGTGGCCTTGTCTCACACGGCGAATTAATGGAATAAAGTTAATTAATCAATGAACATGGGATGGTATGAGAGATGAGATGGATTGAATATGATAACAATCGATATGAATGAATGAAATACTTATAGGATAATCGATATGGTCCATCTCATATGAGAAGAATGCCTCCATATAAAGATATGAATGATAAGAGAGGATTAGCACCTGAAGGAGTAAGATGGAGTGGGTTAGTATACTTTCATATTATCCTAATGAATTTCATATTGAACCACATGAAATAATCAATATATAGGGTTTACTGTATTGTTCGTAAAGTATGATCGATTTGTTGTTTCAGTCTACGCCGACCAATGAAAACGATTCGATTTGATTTCGAACAAAATGAAGAAGAAGATCGAGCGATTGCAGAAGCAATTGCAAGAGAAGAAGAGATTATGAGATTAGAAGATGAAATCAAAAGAGGATTGAATCCCAGTTAGTTCACAATATTCATATTATTTCTATAGGCCGAAAAGTATGTTACAAAGTACAAGCCTGACCGCATTTTTAGCCAAAATTTCCCAAAAATCTAAAAACCTGACGACATTGAGCTAAAATTTCACAAAAATCGAAAAATCTGACCGCATTTTGAAAACCGATAACATAGCTATTCGACCTATGATTATTTCTATGTATATATTATTGTTTGATTGATTGATTGATTAACAGGTCATGAATCAGAGTTTACATCATCTCTATGGCATAATCAAGATCCACCTAAGAATTATTCATCAAATCTCGCTCATATGCCTGGTGATTCACCTGATACTAAGATTATCAAACATGTTAGTTTAACTATTTATCCACTAAAGGATTGTGTGGAAAGATCTCACAACTTATATCATTATCATTATCAATTTTTATATTTCTGGAGTCGTTTCTTATTTTCCTAAATAACTGTTTTTTTCTACTGAAATACTCGAGAACTGTTTTTTTTTCAATAAAGAAGTACAGTAGCATAAAAACGAGAGTATTCATAAATGAATAAAGATATATTTATAGATGTTGGATACAATGATAATGCAAGTATGTAAATGGGATAAAGTTCATGGATGGTCTAGACCATTTATGAATAAAGGATCAATGTATAAAGGAAAGAGAATTGAAGTTGATCCTCATGTGTATGTAATCTTTTATTTGAAAATGTTTTTCTAATCCATCAAATATATCATATTAATTAAATATTTGATTCAATTTAGTTCATGGATGCGTCTTTCGATGACTAAACAACAAGAACAATCATTAAGTGAAAGAATGGAAAGTATGAAGAAGGAAATAAATAAGAAAAGGTTTATACTAATTAATATACATCCTCCTCTTTATCATCTTATGTTTTATCACTTATCCCCTGTAAAAGTGTAGCAACGCCTGCCACTAGGAAGACATTTTTTGTCTCCGATTTCTATGAAAGTCCTTTGGTAGATGTTGTGGGGGGGGGGGGGGGTCATGAGAAGGCCTAGCTATTTGATTGGGCTAAAATAGCAGCTTATCGATTTTTGTGACCTACCACATAAACGATCATAACTCGGTCAATTTGATCGTACAGTGAGCTGAAAGGTCTCCTTCGAAATATTCTAAAGCTCTCCAAAAAAGTTGTTTATTTCTCGTTCGCTGCCAAAGCTATTTAGGGCGATAAAAGGCGAAAAACACTTTTTTTTAATTAAAAAAAGTGAAGAGGTACAACCCGTTATTCAGGCACATGAAGTCCTGCGGGTTAAAAAGATGGAGAAAAAAATGAAGATTTCTCGAAAAAATTTTCTTGTCCATTTTATTGCAAAAATTATGTGTTCAAACCATACACAATATCTAATTATCTAGTTCAGTTCACTATCTAGTTCAGTTCACTATCTAGTTCAGTTCACTATCTAGTTCAGTTCACTATCTAGTTCAGTTCACTATCTAGTTCAGTTCACTATCTAGTTCAGTTCACTATCTAGTTCAGTTCACTATCTAGTTCAGTTCACTATCTAGTTCAGTTCACTATCTAGTTCAGTTCACTATCTAGTTCAGTTCACTATCTAGTTCAGTTCACTATCTAGTTCAGTTCACTATCTAGTTCAGTTCACTATCTAGTTCAGTTCACTATCTAGTTCATTGCCCGTATCTCTTGGCCCTCAGTGCCCATTACTAAATAGCACTTCTTCGATTCTTGATTTTTTCCTATATATTAAAAAAATTACATTTTAAATGCATGCAAAGCTGTACTTGTACATCTATTAATATTAATAGTTTAATATTATAGATGTCTTCTCGAGATGGAAGTGGAGACTAAACTAGGAGTGAATGCACCATGGAAGAAATATAGAGGAAGACCTAATAAGAGTATGTTTATTCTATTCTATTTTATTCATCCAAAGTCTTCCTTTGACGTCAAAAAAAGTGAAACATTTGTGACAAATTGTGGAAAAACTTGACAAAATTCCGATTTTATCATTTTGACGTTCTTGATGATGATCTAATTGTAAGGATTTTTGTGGATGTGTTTTTCCCAATGTACTTATGTAGGATAAAAATGAATAAACTTAATCGGTAACGCTGCGCAGTAAAAATTTGTATGCTGTAGCATTGTATAGAATCTTACTGTAAATGTGCTCCTAATTATGACTGTAGCTACCATTACATGACATGGGCCTATATCAAAGTTATAAACTTTCGATGGCATTAATAGGACATTCAAAACTTGTATACTGTAGTAAATTTTACCATATAACTGTTCATATAACTATTTACAAAACAACGTTCATAACGAATTATCTAATTTATTCTTCTATGGAGGTACAGTTAAATAATCATCTAATTAAACCCAACAACTGCCTTTAGATGACTTCATTTCAAAATATTGTGAACTTTTTAAATGTTGTCACAAATGGTTCACTTTTTCGCTTTGACGTTATATGGATGTCAAAAAAAATCAAAAATTCCGAACACCTTACACAAATAAAGAATGTGTAATTTGTGAAATGTGTGTTGTCATTGATTAATGTATGAATAGATGATTAAGTCTATGTATTATAATTGTCATATGAGAATTGAATTGATGATTCATTTGTTTATGTCATCATGAGACTACTTTAGCCTTGAGGGTGGAAAGGGGAACTAGCCTCCCTCTCCCTCTCCCTCTCCCTCTCCCTCTCCCTCTCCCTCTCCCTCTCTCGGTCAGATGGTGATCGCACTTTGATCACACAAAGTGCGACGCGTCAACAACCAAGATAGCATATGACCAGAGGAGACGGAAAGGGAGAGGGAGAGGTAGGGGTTTGAAGGAGAAGGAGAGGGAAAGGGAGAGGGAGAAGACAGAGAACGACCATGGACAACCCTTATGAAAGATGAGATAGAATAGAGAAAGGAGAGAGTATAGATGGTTAGAGTATATGAGAGTGAATAGAGAATACATTGGAAGAGGGAAGAGGGAACAAGCACGTGTGGTCTCTCATTCATCTAGAATATACCCGAATATTCCTCGAAGAATGGCTATATAGACATGATTGACTCCGCCCTCGAATAGATAGATAGATATTCATATTCATAGTCATCTATTAATAGTCCTCTAGTAGTCTCTACTTCATCCTCTACTACTACAGTACTCCATCAATCTACAGTAATCTACAGTACTCTCATCATTCTCCATTATTGATCTACAGTAATCCGTGAGATATGTATATCTTTGGTGTATCTCGTTCATCATCAAGTACATCATTGGATCAATATCTTCCTCATTTCTCATCTGAAGATGAAGATTGGGCTCGATTTGCATATCTATTAGATGAAGATCTACCTGATATTAGTGATGATTCATCTACTATGGCACAATATGGTGATGATGATAATGATGATGATGATGATGGAGAAAATGGAATGAAGAATGAATCTATTCATCTACCTATCACTCCTCCATCATCTCCTGAACAGAAGATGAAGACTACGGTAGATGAGAAGATGAAGACTACGGTAGATGAGAAGATGAAGAGTACGGTAGATGATAAGATGAAGAGTACGGTAGATGATAAGATGAAGAGTACGGTAGATGAGAAGATAAAGAAGAATAATGAAGAAGTGGATATGGGTGGAATGGGAATGTCAACTATAATTGATGGAATCCGTATGTCTATTAGACTACAAAGGAGATGTATTAAAGGAGTTGAAGAGAAGATGAAGAAGATGAATAAAGGAAGAAAGATATTATCATCCATTCAATCTTATAATAAGAAGAAGATAGGTAAGAATATCGATTGATTACAATGGGGGATAACTTATGATTCAACCAATTATTCATCTGTTAATTTCCTATATCATATTATTGATTGTTTCGGATTGTATTGATTATATTCTTTGATTATTCTCTATATAATATGATTATAGTATATCGTCGTGATGGAGGAGGAGGAGTAGTAGTTGATCCATCACAAATATCATTAGGATCACCATCACAATTAGCTCCACGATCACCAAAGAAAAGAAGAGATTCAGAAAGAACGAATACTTCATCAAAGATAGAAGGAATTAAAGATGAATTAGGATCAATTGCTGATAGATTAAGAAGGAAAAGAAGAAGTGATAGTGATGATAGTAGTCAGATCAAGAAAGTTAAGGTATTCATCCATCTATCTATCTATAGTTGTATTATTGATAATCTTTAATCTTTTAGATAGAGATTCCTGAGAAGAATGAATACAATACTTCAATGAAAACAAATCAGACTGTAACTAATGAAGATGTATGTATATGTGGAAAGAAGTACAATCCTAAAAAGTATGTATATCTCATTGATTTATTTATTGATCTTCTTATTTATTGATTGATTATAGGGAATACTTGTGTTGTACCAAATGTGGTAATAACATACATCTCAAATGTATTCAAATATCGGATAAGAAAGCAAAGAAATTGATGGGAACTTATGTATGTCCGAATTGTGAAGATAAAGGAGAAGAATTATATTGTCTATGTAGAACTCCTTATGATGATTCAAGGTACAGTAACTACTTTATTGATTGATTGATTGATTGATTGAATACATTTAGATTCTATGTTGGATGTGATGCTTGTGAAGGATGGTATCATCCATCTTGTGTAGGAATAACTCAAGAGTAAGTTCATCTTCTCAACTACAATAACATATATTTGATCTTTGATCTTTGATTCATCATTTGTTTATTTCAGTGTAGCTGAGAACGTCGCAGAGTATATATGTCCATTATGTGTAGATGGAAAGAGAGAAGTAGAAGATGAAAAAGGAGAAGAAGAAAGAGATAGAGATAGAGAATATCATGGAGGTCCATCTACTAGTACAAGTGATTCTATCACACTCAATAGATCTGGTTAGTATATTCATTCTTTATCATATATCAGTTCATATATACACAATTAAAAATAGAAAATCAATGAATATTAGAATTCACAAGGCGAACATTACTACTCTTCCTTCCTATTTGAACTTATTTTGAAAAATTGTCTCTTTTCAATGTTTTTTTAAAAATTGTTTAATTTAGATTTCCCAATCCTGAAAAATCTGATGAACTCAATTGAATCAGAGAAATTATCTGGAGCATTCCTATATCCAGTCGATACATCCATATATCCTGATTATCCAAAGATTATCAATCATCCAATGGGTTTGTTATCTATTCATACTATATCTGTTCATTATATATAATGTATTCAGATATAAGTGAAATGCAAAGACGAATCGATCAATTGGAATATCATCGTATTGATGAACTTGTATCTGACTTTATGCTTATGTTACATAATGCAAGGACTTATAATGCTGTACGTTTACTCTTTTACTGTAATAGATATACATGTTGTATAGTGTATTCATCGTATTCATTCATTCATTTATCTATAATTGTATATTATTGAAGGAAGGATCTGAAATCTATAAGAATTCATCAGTTCTTGAAGCAGTATTTGATGCTCGATTAGCTGAAGCTAAACGTTCTATGATTGCTAAGAGAGAAAAGATGAGAAAGGTATCTTATATCTATCATGAATTCAATCAATAATCATTGTTTGATTCAGCAATCAGAATGTGGTACGGTAGATTCGTGTTTGGATATTGATACAGATCAATTGATTGAAGCCTGTGTTGATCCATCTATATTTGAAAGTCTTCTATAATCTTCATTTTCATTAGTTTACTTTATTTTCATAGATATAATATATTGATTAGATCTCTTCAAGTATTCTTTACAATGGTCTAACCATTTTTTGTTCAATATATTTTTATCTGTACCATTTAATATGGAATATGTATGTACAATGTTTTCATTTTGTTTCTTTGTTGTTTAATAATTGCTCATTCCTCTAATCAATATTCTCAATGAATCAATAGTGCTCTACCTCCCCGTTTAACACTTTAGTCATTTCCCTATTAATTAATATGGTGCAAACAAACATTTAATAAATGATTAAACTATATTGAATGATTTATCTATTACATAATATACATTAGATATGATCATTTCATCTTTATACTTCATAATCTCAAGATGAATGAATATGTTGACCATGTTTATCTATTTTTCCATCTTTCATTAACTCAACTTCATCTTTGAATGGACTAGTAGGAACATTTGTATCAATCTATAATCATCAATCAATATAATCTCATCAAATCATGAATACCGTATACCTCAATATTATCGTTCTCATCGTCTTCTTCTCCTATAAACGTTGAAGTCCTATTGATTATATGTTCCTAAAAGGTTTTTAATACATAGAAATAGTAAATGAAAGTGATATTTAAAGATTTGTGAATACCTCAACATGAATTGTAACTGAATGTTCATTCTTATTTCCATTTTTAGATAGAATAGAATTGAGTGTAGACATTCGACCGATTAGATGAAAGTAATGAATGAATAATGAATACTCTTCATTCTCTCAATCATTTCATTCTATTCCATTCTATTCTGATATGTCTTTCTTCATATATTATAGTGTATTCACAATACTCGTCTACAGTATCCATTCTATCAATCTCTATCTATATACACTCCATTCAAGTGCCTTCTATGTATCAAAAGTTCATTGAATAAAGTATGAGTTCAATCAATTCAGTCGATATGATTGAAGGAACCAATGATGTAAGTCTATTCATTCATACTTGATCTTTGATCTTTATTCTTATTCTGTATCATTCATATAAAGTATGGATTAGATTACTCAATATGGTGAAAGATAAAAGAGTAATGTATAATATAATTGAAGCCATGTAATACAACAAATACAATAATAATGGATATGACTCTACATATAGGAGATAGAGAGATCATTCTTTTCTCATGGTGGAAGACTGGATCAGCTCTTGGTATATATATCTAATATGTACTATCTCATTATCTTACATCCATTTTACATATGTTAATAATAAAAATATAAATAGGTCTAATCGGATCATGTGTGATTATCTTCCTTCTTGCTGTATTATATGAAGCCATTCGAGGTATTTATCAATCAATAAAGTAGATCATTCAATCAATCAATAATTAAGCATTTCGTATGTGGATAGCAATGTATGATGCACGAGAGGCTCAATCAAATAGACAATCAGTTCAAAGTGATTCAAACGGACATGAATCTATTAGATCTGCTGCTAGATTGATATTCACTCAGTATCATATTTATATTATCTCATTAGGGAAATATCGTCTTTACACACAACTGGGATATCTATATGTATTTCAAAATTCGAATATAATATTTTACATGGGATATATCGTTTTATCTATAGTTTTACATAATTGATTGATAATGTAATAGATGGACGATATTTCCTAAATCAATAGTGGAATCACTAAATATTGATTAATTATTCAGAGCATTTGTATCATCATTAAAGATGAGAGTAGCTCATTCACTCCTTCATGCATCTCAATCATTATTAGGTACAGTATCCTTTGATCTACAGTAATCTCATAATTCCATTCAGGATTCATTCTAATGTTGATAGTGATGACATTCAATGTATGGGTAATACTATCAGTTGTATTAGGAATGGCTCTTGGATTCTTTATCTTTACTGGATCTCCTCATCATGGAGAATATATGAATGATTGTTAAAGCGACACCCTAAGCTATTTTTAAACTCTACGCTCTGGCCGCACTCTCTCGCTCTCCTTGTCTACGAGAGAGTATTGTAAATGCGTTAGCTTGAGGTGTGGCTTTAATCTATTCTATCTATTCTATTTACACTTATCACTTGCCATATGTACATACATCATTCTTCATCCCAATCGATTATCGATTAGTATCGATTAGTCAGTATCACATATCAATCAATACGCGTCATAATCTCTGTATTATTCATGTATAAATGGTTATCTTGATCTCATTCATATCCTTCTTCTTTCTCTTTAGTATATCAATCATAGAAATGTCATCATTTATGACTTTGAGTCAAGAATAGAATAACATATAGATATAGCAATTGACTCGTATTCAAATGAGAAATTATCTACTATCGATTGAACTACCGATTCTTTTACTGACTGATAAGATATTATTGATTGATTCACATACTATTTGTGTAAGTACAATAACAAATATAACGATCTAATGAGATGAAGATATACCGTAATGGATAACTAAAGGATACGGTAGATTTACTTAGTATTAATGTAGACTCGTTATATGATATTGATTGATCGGGCTAAGGTATAATAAGACTATGAGAATTAGATGAGATACCGGATATGAATAGAGATCTATATGAGAGAACAACAACTAAATGATGATTTAGTATGATATAATGATGAGGAAGAAGTTAAGATAACTGTTGATGATGAAGGACGTGTTAATGATGATGGATTTATATTTAATGATATATGATTAAGTAATTCTTCAACTGAAATAATACACTAAATAAATATTGCTGTAAATTGTAACTATTCTCAAAAAAAGAAATAATTTAGTTTTGATAAGAAAAGTATACATATTTATGTAAAAACAATAAATAACAAATGATAAATAGTAAGTGAATACTTACATTGATTTTGACATGCACTCATTTCTATATAAGTAGCACGTATTTCATTGGCTTTATTGATAGCTTCCCCTCTGGCTATACATCTATAATATTATTGAATAGATCATCAATATATATAGAATTGAATACCTTTTATGACTAAGATCAGATTTATTTCCAACGAGAATAATAGATGGATCTCCTGTAGAACAACAACGACGAAGTTCTAATGAATAATTGATTAATGAATGAATAGAAGATAGATGATAACCTTTCTCCCATTTGGATACATCTTCAAATGATTCACGATTCGTTACATCAAATACTATTATCGCTGCTGATGCATTTCTCATATACATTGGAACCTAAAGATAAATGAATGAATGAATGAATGAATAGATAATAAAGGGATTGAATGAAATGATATAGATAGATAGATACCATGCATCTAAACCGCTCTTGTCCTGCTGTATCCCATACTTGGAATCTAATTGATTCTTCATTCTTATCAATATTTACATCAAAAGTAACAAAAGAAGCTCCTATAGTAGCTGGAGGAGGAATAGAATCAATATTTCGTCCTTCTATTAATGATGTCTTCCCTACTCCACTATTACCCAATAGAACTATCTATAATACATCTATTGATTGATTAATTGAATATGAGATATTATTGATTACCTTTAATGGAATGGCAACTTCAACTTCTTCTTCATGATCTTTAACAGCTAATTTAACTTTCTTTTCAGCATATTCATCTCTTGAATCTCTAATGGGAGATATATCCATTCGATAGAGAAGAGGAGCTGATACATAATCAATATATTATATATAGTTAATATTAATAACTTACCCATTAGATGAATTGATCCTTATTATTTCATAACAAAGAGATGGATACAATAAATGATGAAGAGGGGGTATTCCTTATAAAAGAGGCGGAGTTAACCCTCCCCTTCCTCCTCTCTCTGCTCCCTCGTCCCTCCTCTCCCCTCCCCTCATATACTCTCTTCATCCTTCTATTCTCTATTATCTATTCAACGTCCTATACATTCTTTCATTGACAGATCTTCCAAACTCCGCCCTCTTCTATTGGGCATCCCCCATATCCTACCATCTATCTCTCCCTCTCCCTCTTTCCCATCCCTCTCCTTCTCCCTCTCCCTCTCCCTCTTTCCCATCCCTCTCCTTCTCCCTCTCCCTCTCCCTCTTTCCCATCCCTCTCCCTCTCCTTCTCCCTCTCCCTCTCCCTCTCCCTCTCTCCCTCTCCATATCCATCTCATCTTCTGTATTGACCTCTCTCAATCTCTTTCATACCCAATGGAATAGTAATCATCATCATCAGTATCTCATTCATTCCTTTGATCTTTTTCTCACTCTTTATCTATTCCATTCCCTTTATCTTCCTTATGTGTAATATGTGTTCAATGAATACGAGATCCTTGTTACACCATATTATGTTGATTGAAAGATTACGGGATTCGAGATGGATTGGATAGAGGGAGAGGATGGTAGAGACCGAAGGAGAGGGAGAGGGAGGAAGAGGTAGAGGTAGAGGGAGAGGTAGAGGGAGAGGGAGAGGGAGAGGGAGAGGGAGAGGGAGAGGGAGAGGGAGAGGGAGAGGGAGAGGGAGAGGGAGAGGGAGAGGGAGAGGGAGAGGGAGAGGGAGAGGGAGAGGGAGAAGGGAAGGGAGAGGGAGGAAGAGGTAGAAGGGAAGGGAGAGGGAGGAAGAGGTAGAAGGGGAGGGAGAGGGAGGAAGAGGTAGAAGGGGAGGGAGGAAGAGGTAGAGGTAGAAGGAGACGATGAGGTATAGATAGGATAGTTTGATATAGCATGGTTTAGTGTTTGTTTATGATAAGAAATATACATGTATTTATATGATTGATAATGAAGTGAAAGAGAAGAAGAATGACCCGTTTGATACAATGATGACACGATAGAAGAGATTAGATAAATGAGATCAATCGAGGAATGAAAGATCAAAGATCATTCTCTATGATGAAAGATAGATCAAAGATCAAGTTTGAGTTGTTCTTGGTAAATGTTTAGGTAATGAATGAAGAGAAGAAGATGAATGTAATCTAGATAATGATGATCTTATTCTATTATAAATAGGTAAACATAATCTAATAGCAATTTGATATGGAGGTGGATCATCTAATGGAATTAATCCTTCTCTTTCTTCATCTATACGACCAAATCCTGATATCCATCCATATGATCGAGATCTTAATTATTATATAGTTAATACTTCAATTATTATATATTTTCATTTTTTGTTGATTATTTTGAGACTATAAAAATTAAAGGTACATATTTTAATGAATATGATAGTATTCATAAACACAATACAGTCGAGTTTTATACACACTCGCCGCATAATTTCTTTACGCTACCTTTCAATATTTTTAGATTCTCAAAATCTCAATTGTGAGTGTCAGTGATATACTTTTTAAGACTACCCATCCTGTAACAAAAATCCATTCCTTCTAAAAAGTAATTGAAAGGCGAATGACATCATCCGAAAATAGATAGAGATTCTGTTGCTTTTGAATTTTAATTTTTCCCTCGTTTTTCTATGTGGATGTTGCTTATTTCATTTTAAAAATTTCCCCTTATTTCTCGAGTTTATCATGCCCTAGAAATTTAGCGTTTAAAATGCTACAGTCTACAAATCTATTTTCGGACCAGAGTGATTTAACTGATAATTACTTTTTAGCTACAGTGAATTTTCGTAGTATGATGGGTAGCCATAAAAATATTGATATCACTGAAAAACATTAAAAAAAACAGCGTAAATAAATGATGATGTACAAAAGTGGATCGGATTGTACTAACAATATGAAGTGTACCTGACAGGTCTTCTTAATTGTTGTGATTGTGATGATAAATATTGATTGAATGA
>CALSFV010000486.1:32500-97874 GCA_943737045.1 Parapristionchus giblindavisi
TTGGGTAGTCCGCTCGAATAAAAAGAACAATCAATCTTTAAATATGTTGGGATGGGATTAATGCATGTACACCATACTGCGTATATGCATGGCTTTTGAACATTTAGAAGAGGATGCAGAAGCGACTTGAGCAGGTGCTTGGCTTGGTTTGTCACGGAGAACCATCAATCGAGAGCAGAGAGCGGATGAGGAACGATCCAAACGTCTGTAATAATTAAATATTGATCGATCGTTTTGTCAATTGAAAAAAATAAAGGAGGAGCTAGTATAGTACACTCTAGATTATTGAAATGATAGATCTAAACCATGCTCACACACTACCGTAGCCAAAGTATTCCAATCATTACATCTATATCTACCGAATCCACTGCGAATCCAATCGTTCAACTCACATACATCCTTGCCCTTGCCGTTATCTTTATATAGTGGATAGATTTTCGAAATACGGTAGGGTGATTTAGCAAATTCGTTATTTTTCGCTTCTTTTCGCATCAGGTGACTAAAGATGAGCCATATATGGTTGGTCAATTCTCGCATTACAAGACTATGGAAATGTATGTTCACATTTCGTGGATACTAAGTGTGGCCAATCATTCTGCCATATCTACCGTTTCTATCATTATGAACATATCTACCGTATACAAAATCCACTCACCATGTCATCCTATCAATACGTACATCGACTACTTCCATCAATCCGAATGGAATGACGCCACGACTCAACGATACCGATCGATAAACGACTGAAATGATGATAGATAGTTATTCATATGAAACGTGTAGAAATTGATCCTCTCAAGAATATAATCTAATAAAATCAAAAATATCGGTTGTGCTCCCGTAGAAAATTACTTATCTAATGAATGTGACAAAGCGCTCACGAAACCATACATTGTCATACCCTCGCAATGCGAGGATTGACCCCCTATATAAGGCCCATTTTAGGCCACTTGATGCGAAAGGAAGCCTGACGATTTTTATAAGAAAATAACGAACTCTAGTCGTATTGATGAGTGTATCGAAGCGTTGGGGTGTCGAGAATTCTTGCTGAATGGTGAATGAATCTGAAACTGAAGTCGATGATCATTCAGTGGTTTGACTGTGAACACAAATAGATAGAGATGGCTATGAAAAGGACTAAGTATCCAAGTACTAGTGAATCATCGACGTATGTTCCAAGAAATAGAATTCTGAACAGCGGATACCTTGTCCAACTGCGGGTGCGATGTAGTACTCCTTCAGTTGGTGTTCACCGATGTTGAGGACCTATAGAATAGTCAATCAATATCGGTGGTTGTAATATAAAACGTTAACAACATCCCCCGATTACCAGACGGACGACCAAGTTGTGGCCGCAAAATGACCGTCAGCTGAATAACTATCCAACCACTTTGCTGCCACAGTTTGGCCGTCCGTCGGATACGGACATGTTCGGTTGGTAGTTACGGCTATCGAATCCATTTAGCATTATGTTGTTGCAGTTTCTCTGGAGTTGAAATCCTTGCATGATCACGAATACTAGTATAATCATGCATGATTCGACATTTCATGCATGATCATACATGGAATATCCATCGTTCGTGATCATGCATGGATCTTCCGTGATCATGCAGGAATTTTCCGTGATCATGCATGGAATGACAGAATCAATGCATGATCACGGATAATCCATGCATGATTCGACTATATTCCATGCATGATCATGCCACTAATTGCACGAATTTTACTTGGAGCATGCAAGGATTTCAACACCAGAGTTACTACGTGCCTGCGCCTTCATGCAACATCATAGCGTGCTACAATTGTGTGCATACTACTGCAGGCACGTAATAGAAATGAAAGCAGTGAAAAAAATCGTAATAAATAAGTTTCGAAAGATGGAACCTGGTAAGTTCATGGAAATTCCTCGATCTCCTCCTCTTCATACTTGCCGGAGGACGGTTCCTTGCGCAAGGCCGTGGTACTGGCGACTAATTAAGCATATATTATTATTGTAACAACACTGAATAGATACGTGAAACGAAAAAGTGAGAAAAATAACGAAAATGTGAGGAAAATATTCAATTTGCCGAAGGTGCGCGATTTACACGGTAAAGCGTGCGGCAAAAAGTCCACTTCGGGCGCGCAAGTGTTGCAAATGTTGCGCGCAAGTGGTGACTGTGATAACTTGCGGAGCAAGGTACCGTAAGTTGCCCGCAAGTGGTGCACATGTGGCGCGCAAGTTGCGATTTTGTTAACTTGCGGCGCAAGGTACCGTAAGTTGCGCGCAAGTTGCGAGAAAAAACCCGAGTACTTTTATGCGTATTGATTACTAACCTTAAAAAATTGATTTTGCAACTATCATAATTTTTTTTGTTGTACTCAATGGGAGTTCCACTGAAGATGATCAACTCCATTGAGTAGAGGTTCAATTTCTAGAAGCCGAAACCTATGGCCGAAACCGTCTTCCTTTTATTTCTAGTAACTATTATTTAATTCGCTTATATTTTAAAAAAAAACTTTTTTTTTAAATTAACTTTTTTTATATTGGTATTCTTTTTAAGAGGAAGTGATTTCACTGAACTAATATTATGTGAATGATTCGCATAAAAAAGAAAAATGGAAAAAATATATCGGAATTTGAATTCTTGGACGTTAACATAATGATAAAATTTGACTACTCATTTTCCATCCTTTTAGACACTTGAAGATGACCTATTTTTTTCATAATAAAACAAAATATGATACTATATTATATACATGATTGAATTCGAAGTGAAGTTTTTTATTCTTTGAGATGAACAAATGAAATTATTATATCACGGATCTCCTGTAAAAGTGTATGAAGCCTGTTGACAGAAAAAAACTTTTTCCTCCGTTTTTATTGATTGTTATTAGACTGGCCTAACTGAGTGCGAAAACAACATTTTGAAATTTTGTTTTCCTGAAATTTGCATATCTATGCAATTTTTCTTACTGTCAACTTAAAATTAATGTAACTCGCTTCGTTTTTGAGCAACCGTGTAAAATTTTTTTTGCTAATGACCTCGTCTACAAATAACTCAATTGAGGATAAGGTTGAAAATGTTGTTTTTCATGTGTTATTGTATGAAAACTGTCACAAAATGCGATGCTTCCACAAAGGATAAGAGTTTTATTACAGATTCTGATTCCCAGTCTACAAATTGGGGTATCCTAATAAAAACCCAATTCTGTCCCCCCTCCCCCCCCCCCCCCCCCATAGTGGTACTGTATATCTTCTTCTTCTATCGATCCCTTTTGCCTCCATTTCATTCTTCTTAGCAGCATTTATACATAATTTTATATGGCCACCCAGATGACACCACCAAACATGCCGAAAAAAGTTGTTTAACATGTGAAAATGTAAAATGCAACATAATTTAATGGTTAACTTTATAAATTGTCGAAGAGAAACTGGAATAGTAATACCGGTTATAGAACGATTGTTGTATTGATATAAAAGATGATGATGAGAACAATTAAATCATTTCATTTACTTTTTCTTCGCTGAACACACATATAAGTGTGGAATGAATGATAGATGAAGAGCGAATTGAATTTAATGAATAGTTAATGAGTATTCATATCATGTTCTTTCGTTCATTTAGTTGATCTATTTATCATCTACCATAAACCTTTCAAATATATCTAACTACTGATATAGTCAAAGAGAATAGTCCCTTATACGTAAATGAATAAATGAATGCGAACCTTATCAAGGACTTTTCTATGTATATAGATCATATTATATAAAGATGTATTCATTATCGTACTCTCATCTATTACGTACAATGATTATAGTTCATTCTTTATCATATAAATGGAAATAGAATGAACATTTTATGATTGTATTGACATTGAGAACGTGACATTCAAAAGAACTTTAACACAATCAACAATTTGATCTTTTATGAGCCAATATAATGTATATTTTGATCATTTTATTCATTCTTCCAGATTATTCTATTGATATGAATCTTGTTTATGTAGTATATTCATTCTCTATCATCATTCTCACTCAATATCTATGGAAGAGTTCTTATCTTTATATTGAATCTGAAACTGTTCCATTTATGTTTATGATATAATCTATTCATCGAATACTTTAACAATCAACATCAACCTTTATTCCCTTTTCTTTGTATTGAAAGTGTTCCGGTTTTCATTATATTTTGGATGACTTGAAAGGTTACAAGAACAGTTTATTTGCCTCATACATTTCATTGAAATGGAAAGAGTATTGGATTGAGAGAGAGGATAGAGATAGATAGGGAGGTAAAGGGGAGAGGATAGAGATAGATAGGGAGGTAAAGGGGAGAGGAGGTAAATGTGTTCCTATTTTATAGCTATACTCTATGTATACATCGATATAGAGGAGTTAAACAAGTTCATAGTTCAAGTATTCATTTGATTTAAGCCTCTAATCTCTTATCATTATAAAGTGTTTACTACTTATCACTCCATCTAAGATGAAAACAATAGAAAGTTTATGAAGAAGAAGAGAAAGATAAGAGGTGTCCATTGATAGATACTATCCATTACATAATACAATAAAATCTACTCATTATATGAATAGTCTATCATTCTATCTATCACCTTATTCATTTCAATCTCCTCATATTCTTTATCAGAATCATTTCATCTTCTTATCTCATTAATAAACTTGTCTATTCAATCCAACAATCATTCTATATTCTTATGAACTCTTCATATTTCATTTATTATTTCCAGTCTTATCATCATTATTATGTACCGAATGATTGTGTAAGCTGTGTTAGACAATGTGAGCAGACTAGATGAGAGTAAAGGGAGAGAAGAAAGGGAGAGGGAGAGGGAGAAAAGGGGAGAGGGAGAGGGAGAAAAGGGGAGAGGGAGGAGTGTACTGAGACGAGAACAAAGTCCATAACATAGTCAAACCCCTCACGATCATTATTCACTTATTCATTCAACTCTTCTACTTCATTTTGTTCATTGATTCATTGAATATAAGCACCCACGTGGGGGTTTCTAGCCCCTCCCCATATCGTCATTTGTCCATTCCCTTCTTCTTCTTCATTCATTCAACTTCCTTCCTCTCCTCTCATCTCTTCTCTATTATCTCTATACTCTCTTCATTCTCTTCACTCTCTAATCTATACTCACAATCAATCAATACTTTATATCGTTCTCTTCATTATATTGATTGATTCCTCTTTTCATCAAATATTAGTTCAAATGATCTCTTGAACCTTTGGTTCACATCGATTCAATTTACTCTTCTTTCAATACTCTTTTCATCCTTTTCATTCGTTTATACTTTCTCTTTCTTCATTATCGATTGATTTTGAAGGTTGAAAATGTTTGAAACAGACGAAGAAATGGCAGAACATGAAGATGAATCAAGGGAATTAGAAGAAAAGACAAAAGAAATACAGAATCCATTCAGATATCCATTCCCTATTGAACATTCTCCTACTAGACAGGTATATATTATCTATCAATTGATCTTTGATCTTTGATCTTTGATCTTTATTCAGAAGGAATTATGTCTATCATCTCTATCATCACTTCGTGTTGATCCTCCTTCAGATGATGAAGATGATATAGATCCTGATTGTCTATGTCCTCCTCCTTCATTATTCTCAAATGGAGATGATCTACCTCTATCAACTCAATCGATAACGAAAGATTATCGAGTATCTCATGAAGTATGATCAAATAGACAAATATCATAGGGTGAATACCTTCTGATATGTGTCTTTAGATCATTGGAGAAGGAGAATCAGGAAAGGTTATGGCTGTATATAGAATATCTGATGGAGAGAAATATGCATTGAAAGTACTAAGAGATTGTCCTAAAGCAAGAAGAGAAGTTGAACTACATTATCTTACTCAGTTAGTTATTTCATTTATTATATCAAATTGATCTGTCTATTTATTCTCATTTTCATCATATGAAATCATAGAAACAAATGATATGGATGATGTAAAAAGAGATTGAGATGAAGCGAGAAACTGATGCAATGAGATATACATCAATGTTCTCGACTCAGACATCTCTCTATCTCTCCCTCTCCCTCTCTCGCCCTCTCTATCTCTCCCTCTACCTCTCTCTATCTCTTCCTCTACCTCTCTCCATCTCTATCTCTCCCTCTCCCTCTCTCCATCTCTATCTCTCCCTCTACCTCTCTCCATCTCTCTCCCTCTCCCTCTCCCTCTCCCTCTCCCTCTATCACTCGTAACCCTTCTCTCGTTCCACTATTACTTTGATATTACTTTGATGACGTCTTCTATTGTTTCTTCAAATGTTATTGAGAGAATAGAATTGAAGGAAGTGAGAGGATAGATAGATGGAGAGATAGATAGAAAGGTTAGAGTACATCGTAAGGGTAGATTATGATATCAATGATAAGTATGAAATAAGGACTGAGAATGAGTCCAAAGTAACAGAAGGGAACAAAGTACAAAGAAGAGAATGAAGCTATCATGTGTCTGTTGTATAGTTTATGAAGTGAAAGAAGAGTCTATAGAATAGATTGAATGATAGAGTAGGATCATATGAATCTAGTTTATATTCTTATTAGGACAAAGGGAAAGAGAGAGGAAGAAAGATCAAAGATCAATGATGATTAGTGTTTCCGTTGTGTGAATGACCTTATCGAAAGAGATCTTATCTAAAAGAGTGAAATATATACTTTGTTCTATTAATGAATAATATTGAATAGTCTTATAAAGGATGGAATCAATAATTAAATATAATATAATATATTACAGTACTCATGAGAACGTCGTATCGATTATTGATATGTATGAGAATACATTTGGAGGTGTCAAATGTATATTGTTAGTAGTTGAATTCCTTGAAGGAGGTGATCTTCTAACTCAATTTGAATCTCAAGGAAGTAAACCATTGAGTGAAGAAAGTAAGTCATTATAAGAGAAAGGAATCAATGAAAGAAAGTAAGAAGAAAGTAATAAAAGTAACTTAGTCGAAGAAGAAAGAGATTAAAAGATATTATATGAATGAATGAATGAATGATCTACTCTATTCTAGAAGTTGGATCAATAATGTATCAAATCGGTAGTGCTGTACAATTTCTTCACGATCTCAATATAGCTCATAGAGATATCAAATTAGAGAATATTTTATGCAGGTATAATATATAGATATAATGAATAAAATGATTAGATATATCTGTTTATAGTTCAAAAGGACCAGATTGTATATATAAACTAGGAGATTTCGGATTCGCCAAACGTCCTGAGAGGAATACCCTTATGGAATCACCCTGTTGTACTCCATTCTATGCGTAAGATTGATTACGGTACATGAGATTATTTATTATTGATTGATTTTAGACCACCGGAAGTGATATGTAGAGAAAGATACAACAAATCATGTGATATGTGGTCACTTGGTGTTGCTATGTACATACTGTAAGTGATATATGATCTATTGATTGATTGATTAGAATGATTATGACTGATAAAGAAGAGATAAGGATGGTGTGATCAGTTGAGCTTTATGTTGAGAGAAAAGGAAGAGGGAGAGATTGAAGAGGGAGAGGGAGAGATTGAAGAGGGAGAGGGAGAGATTGAAGAGGGAGAGGGAGAGATTGAAGAGGGAGAGGGAGAGATTGAAGAGGGAGAGGGAGAGATACATGGCTTGTCGAGATATGAGAGAAATATCTTCTTCTTCTTTTAGATTAAGTGGATATCCACCATTTTATTCAATGAAAGGATTACAAATGTCTCCAGGAATGAAAAGTAGAATATCTCAAGGATATTATGCATTCCCTCATGATGAATGGGATATTATTTCTGATTCTACTAAGGTATACTAATTCATCTTTGATCTTTGATCTTTGATATCGAATGATATTTTTATAGGATATAGTTAAATCTTTACTTAAAACAAATCCAACTGAACGGTTAACAATTCATGATCTCATGTCTACTTCACTTATTACGGGAGAACCTACACCACCACGTATGATTTGATCTTTGATCTCTCATTATTGATCTTTGATCTTTTCAGCATCAGAATCATCACCAGAAAGGGATATCGTCCCTAATGATCTAATCAATATTCCACGCTCTGTTCGATTTCTTAGAGAAGGGATCAATGCTCCTCGACTCCATTCTATTCAAGTATGAATCAATCAATCAATAATATCCATTCAATCAGTAATCTTATTTAATACAAACACAGTGATTTTCATTGGGGGGGGGGGCAAGTACTTATAGGAGTGACTATATCTTCCATCGAACTATATACTATATTGTATTGTATTATAGGAAGAAGTTGGTCGATGGGAAAAGAATAATGAAGAACAACGTTGTAATAATCTATTGATTCGTCGTAGATCAGCAGCTATTGGAGTTAAACAGATTCCTGCATAGAATATGAATAGTATTGATTGATATTTGTTGTATACTATAGTATACTGTAGTCATATCAAGGTCATTACGGTATCTATTCATCCCTGTTACTTAGTTATCATAATATAAACATATTGTACATTATAATTACCTTGATACGATCATATTTCAGTGTCTACATATTGTAGATATAATTGATTTAATGCGTGTATATTTTTTTCTATCAATCAATAATTCATTCGTATTGTAGTTATGTCTAGACGATATTTCACCCTTCAATTTTACATTCCTAAATCATTAATTAAACAAGTTATGAATGAATGTCTATGATCATTTCAAATACAGTCGAGGAAGCAATGAATCTATGTCGATTAACTCATCAATTCCGACGGCTAAATATGAGCAAATATGTATGACAACGATCGTGGAATAAGGATCATTTACATTTTTGAATTAACCCATTTTTGGAATTTGGACTACAATAGATAACATTATAAAATGCACATCCTTCATTCCTCGTGATTCGAATAGATAGAAATGCTTCTCATCTAGGATAACAGATGATAGCATCAAGAAGAAGAAGTTAACCCATCAAAATAGTTTACGAAACTCACGTTTTATAATCAAATACATATATGTGAGGTACGTGAAAAAGTATGGAATAGAAGATGAATAAAAAAAAGAGAGAAAAGACATATGATCCATTTGCTGATCATTAATATATTGACATAGACGTGATATAGCTATGAAGACCGAACGAAAGTTTAAATAAACGAGATGAACATTATCATCATAGGAGGAGGTTTACATACTGAAAAAACGTGAGAATACGACACAATTAGGACATTATGCCGAAAAAAATCTCATCATTTCTCATACTTTTCAAAAATTAAATAGGTAATATTTCCTTGACCATTATTCCAAATACTGTGAAGTTTGGGCAATGGATCTTCCATTACACTCTGATTTCTGTTTCTTTCAAAATCAAGATTACTATCTAATTTTTATTCAGAAGTACCCTTACACACTTCTCTCTATCAACAGATGACCGTCTAAAAGGTGGTGACCCATGAATGATCACGCAAATCTCTTACATCTCGTTTATGCAAGTGTCAAGTGATATGCAAGAAGATAAACTTATCACTCATCAGTTCCTTAGCGTAGTGGTAAAACTTCTGACTAAAAAGCGCATGGTCGCGGGTTCGAAACCTATTGCCGAACTTACCTATTTTCAAAAAGCACGCCTTGCCTGCGATTGCTAGCATGATTCATTCATGATTCTAGCGATCAATATGCTGAATTAGCATAAAATAAATATTGTACGGTATGTAGAATAGCTTTCTGTCTTTACAATTTTTTTTCACGAAAATATTCGTGGGAGTCCACCTTTAAATCCTTAAATCCCAGGGTTGGGCGGAAAAAATTTAAGTTACCGAATTTTTGCCGTTTTTACCGGTCGGTAAATTTTACGGTTTCTCAACGGTAATTACCGAAATTTGCACTATGTAGATATTGTGCGTATTTTTTGGTTCGATAGAGCAAAGGATGTGGATGGGTACCATGGACCTAGATTTCGAATCTTCTCACCTCCCGACGACTGCACATTTCAATTAGACGAAGGTTATTTGAATCGTGTATAACATCATCAGTTTTATACGGATGTGAAGAGTGGAGAATGCGTAAAAAAGATCGAGAAAAGTTAGCGGTCTGTCAGAGGAAGATGGAGCGAAAGATGGTTGGTGTTACATTGATTGATCGATGGAGGAATGAAAGGATTAGAGGAATTACTGGCTTGACGGATTGGTTGGACGAGGCGGATAGAAGAAAGCTTGTGTGGGCAGACAAGGTACGAAGGATGGACACTGTTCGTTGGGCCAAAATTGTCACCAATTGGATACCCTATCAATGTGCTTCTCGAAGACCTGTTGGAAAGCCCAATTCTCGTTGGCGGAATGACCCAAGGAAGAGAATCGGAAAAGGATGGTGGAATATGCCCTACTCCCAAAGGCTAACAACCATATCCCAGCACACCACAGTGTGAACCTGATAAATATTGATTGATTGATTGATTGATGTTCGATATCTCTATAGATTGTCTGTATCCGAATATGATTTTATGTCTCAACAGGCAGTTATTCTCTCATAAATAAAATATTATCACAACAAAAGAAATGTAAATATTTTTTGTTATATGATATAACATATAACTTATATCTACGGTTTTGACAGCTATGAAAAAATCTCCTCAAATTCCAAACAATTGTCTCGACTTGAATTTTTCATTAAAAAATCTTTTGATCACATTTTTTTAAAGTTTTTTTAAAAAGGTTATTTATAGCAAATATGTATGGTGCGGTTAACCGATCTTAACATTAATACTGAGGCATTTTTATACAGCTTTTTGATTTTATTTTAAAGAGAATCTTTTTAACATATGGAAAAAAATGGGGCATTTAAAGGTGGAGCCCGAGCAATAAAAAATCCGCATTCGTGCAATTGCACGACCGTCATTCTGCGCGATTTTGACTCTTAATTTCGTGCAAAGTCGAGCATTTGTGCTTCCTTTTCAAGCCATTTTCAGGCTTTATATCGGTTGTTTTTAACCGCAAATTAAATTAAAATAAATGAGAATGAGTCGACTGCGCGACTTTGCACAAATCATTTTATAATTATCATATTGATACCGTGCGCGCGTATTTATAATTAGTGAGAAAAATTTCATATTCATTAATTAGTGAGAAATCATTTCTGAACGAGACGTTTGCGGATCTCTAGAACAAACTGTTAAGACAGAACGATAGCAAAAGTATAAATTATTTTTTATTTGATGAATGGTCGTGTTAATTTCTTGCATATCACTTGTCCCTTGCATAATAGATATGCTATGCATTTGAATAGACATTCGAGAACCTCCATCTTTAATTTGTTTTATCTCCTATACTGACGTAAGCCTTTGAAAACTATGAAAATTTTAGAGAAAAAGGGTTTATTTTATGTTTTATGCTATAATCCGAACATTAAAAATGCTGTGTATTTTGCATCTACCTGTACCTATACCTTGACATTAGGTACACAAGAAAGTTTTCCATGAATCCGCATTCGGAATCTCATGATTTGGCTCTTCCTCTTCGGCTATACACCAGGGGTGTGCGGGAATATATTTTCGGGAAATTTCGGGAAAAATGATTCTTCGTTTTTAGCTCATATTAGATCTCTTTTTCTATCCAAAACTGCAATTTTCTGACAAAATAAAGAGATAAACTGATCATGGTTTGCAGAAATTCGCCCTTAAACCGTTTTTTTTACTTTCATTTTGGAAATGGTTCTTCGAAAAGCCTCTTAATATCTATGTAATACTAGAAAGCATTGGTTGAAAACTTCATTTCGAAATTCTGTTAATCATTTTTTGCTTTTGCTTTCTAAAAATATGGCATATTATATGGGACATTTTTTTTCTTCAAAACTACTCATTTACAATCATTTTCCTTCAAAAAATCTTTTTTTTACAAAACGAATTTCCCAATTTTTTTATTCGGGAAATCGGGAAATGGATTTTCCCGAAAAAGTCCGGGAAATTCGGGAAATTTCGGGAAAGGCCGGGAAATTTTTCACACCCCTGCTATGCCACCAACCAACCACCAACCGATACTTAACGACTCCAAACAGAAGTTCACCCCTCATATGCACTCAAATCATGCAAGTACACTTAGTGTCGAACATTAGAATGTGGTATAACGATTTCAGTCATTGTCAAACGAAAAGATCTCAAAACTTGGATGGGGGACGGGGCAACAAAGAATCGGACGACGGATATGAGTCCGCCTCTTCTAACCCCCTATCATAGATTTGACTGTCACGATATCTTGGTTTTGGGTAAGACATTTAATAAACGTAGTTTAAGGAGAGCCTCCAAAACGAGTATCCATGGCAAAAAAGGTATCAAATCAATATTCTTCATGATTTAATCGATTGACAAGGCTCTCTCAAGGCATCGCTCTCCCTTGTCGCAAAGCCATGATTCATGTTGCCTCAAGTCAAATCTTTCTAAAAAAATTTTAAAATATTTTATAAGTTGTCATTGTTGTATCATCAGATAAGATTAAGCTCACCACAGAAACGAAAATAAATGGTTATGTTTGAAAACTGTAGCTGAAAGATCATAGCGGGAAATTACCGTAAAATTTGAATTTCCCGTACTTTTCATCGACCCTGCGATCGATTGAGAACGTTCTTTGCTGATATTCTCTCGTATTTGAAGCAGGGCTGGGACAAAAATTATTTCGACCAAAAAATTTTTTGTTTGTGTCTAACAAACAAATTTTCTCACAAAACAAAAAAAACCAAAACAAAAAACAAAAAAAACAATAAAATTATTTTTTCCCACTTTACCGAAAAAATTTTAGCTTTATCTCGTGTTGGTCTTCCTTTAAATAACAACTACTCTTAATTGAGAGTCAAAATTCTTAAAATTAACAACTAAATCAAAGATAGAAGCTAAATTCGCTATTGATTCGTTATCGGTAGAATTTTATTGATATCCATTGTAGCTCATTGTTCATTATCAATTGTTAGTAGTTGGCGATCGTAGCCGTGCCACGCATTTTCGATTACCGTTTACATTTTTCTATATCTTCTTCTTTAAAATTCGAAAGGCGCGTTATCCCTGGCATTTCCTTGGTGCAAAAACGAACTTTCAGCTCGGATTACGGTATTCCGGGGCATCTATAATTTTACAGAAAATTAGTTTTGTATTTATTGAGATATCTATAGCCCTGGTGGTCAGTTTGATCACGAAAAAACTTAGGGTCCCCTTCTTTAACCATGTTTCGTAATATTACACTCCCCAGAATTATCTTGCGATAAAAATTACCAACAAAACTGATATCACCAGCTAACTTTTCAAGCAAATTTGTGTTTATTTTCTATATCCGTATTTTTTGTTTTTTTTTTGGTTTTTGCAGAAAAACCAAAAAAATACTAAACAAAAAATTCTCAAAAACGCAAAAAAAAAACAAAAAAATACCAAACAAAAAAATCCCAGCCCTGCAGGGCTGGGATTTTTTTGTTTGGTATTTTTTTGATTCTTACGCAATACTTCCAAATGCAATACTTCAAATCATGATTTGAAGTATTGCATTTGGAAGTATTGCACATCTGTTTCACAAAATATAATATAAAATCAGCAAGAGCGTTCTCAAACGTCAGTCAATCGATTTCGCAGGGTCAATGAAAGTGCGGGAAATTAGATTACCCGCCAGACATGATGATCCTTCAATCACATTATAGTTTTTTTCGTTTCATCAGTGATATTAATCTTATCTGATGATACAACGATGAAAACTAGTGAAATTTAAAAAATATATTTTAGAAAGATGCCGCATGATGTGCACAATTATTCCCGAATGTCTATTTATCTTTTTTCCTTTTCATAAAATATATTCTTGTTTAAATTTTAATATTAAATTCTTCATTTCACCAGAGACATCTGTTATTGTTTTCCGTTGAGAGTCTAGATGTATTTATATCTAATCAAATATTTGACCCACTGAACTACCGTATATTAGTTAGAAATATAAGAGAAAGTTGTATACGTGATTGTGATCGTTCTCTCTTCTCTTCATTCATTTAATTCATTAAATGAATATAATGAATGAACCTTCAACTTCTCATGCTCATAAAGAAGTCATTGGAAAGTGTTTGATATGTGGAGAAGATAGTACAGGTATTGGTTACTATTTTATTTTATTCCATTCATATAATAGGTTGTTGGTTTTTATCAAGTTTAAAATTATCTGCATTGGTAGTGTGTTTGCGTATTAATTAGTTTTTATTGCAACAATTGATGGTATAAGATATAATTTGATTTATATTACAGGTAAACATTATGGTATCATGGCTTGTCTTGGATGTAAAACATTCTTTAGAAGAGCAGTTGTACAGAGACAAACAACTGAATGCAAGTAAGATATACATTTACTTTAATAGATACTATATATGTAATCTCTTCTCTTCATATAATCTTAATCTAATCTCTTTAGAAGTTCTAATGCATGTGATAATGCATATCTACATAATGATGGAAGGAAAGCATGTAGAGCATGTAGATATAGAAGATGTTTAGAGATGGGAATGACTAAAGAAGGTACAACATATCAAACTTTTTATTTTGTATATCATATTTCTTATATGACTCCTTCATATGTATTTTGGTGGACACTTTATCAGTTAGTGCAAAGTGTAGACAAGGAGTTTCTATGATCTTATAAATAATTAAATATTATATATATATATATATATAAATGAAGAAATTACGTTACAAAAATCATTATTATGCTGTGTTTGATCTTTGAACTTAATTGTATTCACTATCATTATCTATTTGTATTACAGCTCTTCAACCACGTCGAGATTTAATAGGAAGACGAAGATTACCGGGAGCTCTTTCTCCTCTTCCTCAACATACCGTATGTATATATTCAATCAATCCATATATTGATTAGAGTATTGATTAAGAACGGTAAAGATGATCTACTTGAATTGATTCATCGATTGACTTCATTTGATGTATATCTGAGAACGAAGAAATTTGAGATAATTCAATCAAAGAAAGAAGCATCGAAATTACATGATGAATTATGTCTTCACACTCAATCATTTGTAATTTATATATTATTATTTATTTTATTAATTTATTACAACTGATTCAATCTCTCATGTATTCATTTTCAGAAATCAAAGAGTATGTCCATTATTCTTGGAAATGATATATCTACAGTAACCCAGGTTCATATATTCTATGAATCAATATCTCCATTGATATCATTATAGATAGAACTTCTTCAAATGTTGGAATGGGCGATATCTCTTCCAATCTTCTCAACTCTTCCACAAGAAGATCGACTTATTCTACTGAAAGTAAAATAGTTTATTTATTCTCAATCAGTTGTTGTTTTTCTTAGAATTTCGCGGTACATAATCTAATTATTGAATGGGGACGACATACTGCTCAATTACAAGTAAGAAATACATGATAAATCAATTATTCTTTACCTCTCCATTTTTATCCTACAGTATCCTTGAAGATGAGTATTACAGTATATTATAGGTAGATGATGTATGGTTGATATCAAATGGAACTTGTATGCCTCGTAATGTAAATGTTCTACCGGAAGATAGTAAGGTAAGATTATTTTGTTGTCTACCATGCTATATCTACAGTAATCCTAATGATATTGATTCAAATATGGTATACTTTTTAAATCACAGCCCATCTTTTCCTTGTGTTCTTATCTTCTATCACAATATGCATCTATCATTTCTTTTCTTTATCTCTTTATTCTTTCACTGTAAACTTCTTTTATGACCTTTCCCTCTCTATTTTCTTATTCAACTTTATCGTAATGACTTGTATTAAGTCTTCAATCTCTGAAGATCGGAAATGGAGACAAGAGAAGTTATATCAACAAATGACAGAAGTTTCTATTGATGAGGTATATATCATCCTTACAATAGTATTTAGTTGAATTAATGATTGAATGAATTAATGAATGAATTAATGATATATTTATTTATTTCTTTATTCCATCAAATATAATGAGTAAGGGTGATATGAATAAGGGCAGAAGAGGGAAGATATTGATTGATTGATTGATTGAATGAATGAATATCAGGTAGCCACTCCACTTCGAAATCTTCGATTGAGTAATGAAGAAGTTGTTGTATTGAAGATTATGAGATTATTTGGTACTGGAGGATATCTAGGAGTTGGTTAGTATAATATTACACAGTTTTTCTCCAATACAAGGAGAGCGGTCATGAACACTTAAGGAAATGAATATATGCACCATGATGTAAATTAATGGTCTGCGCTCTCTCTTACTTTACCCTACTCTCTCGTTTTCTCTGTCACACCATGACCCCTCTAGAAACGCTGCGTATTATCTTCTTTTTAAATTATGCATCCTTACTTTAAATATTTATATTTTATTTTATCTATACGCATGCAACGACAAAAAATGACTATGATAAAAATGTGAATAAGTGAAAAATGTGGTCGTAAAATAATGGAAAGGTATTGATCCTCCTACTCAATTATATCGATCTACCTTTTGTTTGTCTATCAATCAATAATCTCTCCATATCCATTATCTCTATTCTATACTTCATCTGCTTATCTCATTCATTGTTGTTGAGGGTCAATTGAATAGAAAGAGAAAGTGAAATGAAACAAAAAGGGAAATGGAATGAGAGGGGAAAGTTGAATGAATGATAGAAGGTTCAATTCATTTATAATGATATAGATAGTGTAATGAATCATAATGATTATAGGTGTAGGAGTATCAGAAATGTCTGATCATTCAAGAAGAATAGCAACTGAATTTAGAAATAAAGTAATATCAGCATTATTCACTCATTATGAATGTATTAAAAGAGAAGATTATGCTGAAAGATTCGGAAATGTTCTTTTATTATTATCTGGTTAGTTATATACTATTTATATGTGGATGACATTGTCTGTACCGACAACAACCACCCCTTTTTGATACCCAGCCACCCGACTTCCGAAAAAAATGAAAACTATTCATTCAAAATTCTCTCGAGTAAATTTTTGCGTCCCATTCATCTGTGGCTGTATGCAAGAACCGTTTTCCAGGAAAATGTGACGTCATTAGCGTAGGCGGAGGCGTTTTCCAAAAATCCTCCGCCTACGCTAATGACGTCACATTTCCCCGGAAAACGGTTTTCCGTTGTTCTTGCATACGGCCACTGGTTTTTGCGTGCGAACCACCCGATTTTAATTTCCAGTGTGATAAATTATGAAATACTGAGCACTTGAATATTACAGTAACCATTTGATATAAAATGATTACAGTATCCTTATATATCGATTATTAAGGTATATCATCAGCTGCCTCAGCTACATTGGAATCATTACAAGTTATGAGACTATTCAAGATTGTACATTTTGATTCTTTAAGTGAACAACTTCTGTTCAATGCTGCACCTTCTAGTCAATCTCCCTGATATAGTCCCTCTCCCTCTCCCTCCCTCTACCTCTCCTTCTACCTCTCCCGTCCCTCTACCTCTCCTTCTACCTCTCCCGTCCCTCTACCTCTCCTTCTCTGACTTCATCATCATCATCATTACTTTGTTTCATTTCACTCGATACTTGTACTCATTAATAAACGGCAATTCTTTGTTCCAGTGAGAGTGTGATGGTTAAAAGTAGTAAAGAAATAGATAGATAGATAGTATTCCCTTATTGTAAACTCCTCCCCCTTTATGATTTAGCTTACCATTATCTATTGAATCTCTCTCACTTTCTCTTATCCATATCATTCATTCATTGATATCTTCTTTCCTTTAGCTACAAATGAAAACGAGTTGATCATTGTCTGTTAAAGAGAAGACTAAACTCGTTCTCTTCCCATCTATCCCTTTTCCCTCCTAAGGTTCTCAGAGGGTCACTCTCCCTCTCTATATCTCTCCCTCTCCCTCTCTATATCTCTCCCTCTCCCTCTCCCTCTCTCCTTTCAATACTTGTACCTCTGCCTCTCTATTGCCATTATATTTCATTCATGAACATCCCAAATCCATCCTTTTCGTCCTTTTATATTATCTCATCTTGTGTACTAATCCGATTGAATTGTATTCTATTGTGATAGTTTGATTCCTTTTTTACCATTCCATTCATATCCATATATCTACTAACCATCCCCTCTTATATTCATATCTTGTATGTATTCAGTATGAAGTTACTTCTACTCTCTATATTTCCATTGTTGATTATATCACAAGAACAAATTGAATCACAAGGAGATGAACCAAAAGAGTAAGTATATGGTATAGATAGAATAGATGAATAGATTTGAATGTATCTCTAAGCTTAGCTTATCTCTCTCTTAGAAGCATTAGAATGGAATGAGAGAGAATAGAAAAGAAGACAGGTTATATTCTATTGTTATTCCATTCAATTTAATATTATATTATAGAATAGCTACACGAGCTATAGGTGAAGCTAGTGATCAAAACGGAAAGTTCTCTGTTTGTATGTTCATTCTTTTTTTATTAACTTTAAATCTGTTGATTTGACGTATGTATATATGCCCAACTATTTATTTGCCCATCATGCAGTTTGCCCGACTCCCTAGCGAGACACCAAATGCCCAACATGCGCTTTGCCCAACTCTCGCTTTGCCCAACTCGCGGTTTGCCCAACTCTCGGGTTGCCCAACTTGCAATTTGCCCAGCTCGTAGGTTGCCCAACTCGCGCTTTGCCCAACAAGCAGGATTTTTCGGAAAAAATATTTTCTGATAATCGGAATTTTCAGATAAAATTTTCGGACAATAAACAAGTTGTTATTGTTCTGAAAATGTTCCAGGCGATATTTGAAACAAGTTTATTTTGAAACAAAAAATATATACTTGAAATGTGATAGTTCATGAGAGATTTCATAACAGATGACATATTAATAAAGGTTGAATCAACCCACCCTATTTCGAGATTAAAAATAAAAATAAAAATAAACGGCGAGGGTACCGAAAATGTATGGTACAGCATGATTAAATGAACAAAATATTTTTGAATTGACAATGACCAGGTGGTGGGTTGAATGTCTATTGAAGTTTACATTGAAATCTTAAATAGTGGACCCGTTTTAAAATCGAGTAGCTTTTAAACAAAATAATTAACGAATATGGAATATTTTTGTAATATTTTTCCTAAACCATGGTATTTGAACATGGTAGATTTTAGAAATTTCCATCGATGACCTTCTGCCATCTACATGGCAGTTTATGGATCCCTTCGTGATAGAAGGCTAATTATTTCAATAGTTTCCGAGCACGGCAGTGGTTCGGTCTTTGCAGCCCTGTTCTTTCAAGATGTTTGACCAAATTTTGAAATCCAATTTTCTGGCACACCAGCATTTTTGGATTTCGAAAAAGATCTAAAAATAGTTCAGATATACCTATGCAAAATTTCACCCAGTTCGCAAACTTGTTGCCAACATCGCCAGGAGCATGTTCAACTTTTTATTTAATTTCAGAGTTTGTATCATTTTTTTTCAGAAAATTTTTTTCTGAACCTTGATCTGCGTGTTGGGCAAAGCGTGAGTTGGGCAAATTGCTAGTTGGGCAAAGCGTGAGTTGGGCAAATTGCAAGTTGGGCATTTGGTGGCACGTCGCTTAATATGGGCAAACCGCGAGTTGGGCAAACCGCGTGTTGGGCGTTAAGTGACACACCGTTGATTTGTTTATTCGTTTATTGATTTATTTATTTATTGGATGATATATTTCTAATATCTTAGATGTAGGAACAATAGATGGAGTACGTCGGATAGTCTTTCAAGAAGTAGATGGAGGTTCAGATAAAGTTCCAGGTACATCATATACATCTTCATTCATTATTCTTTATTCATTTAAGCTGATAATGGATTGAATCCTCGTGATCCTTTTGGAGCTTATGATGATAATCATATTATCAATTCTGAGAATGGTACGGTATCTCATACCACTTATATTGATTGATCTATTGATTTGTTCAGAGAAGACCATTTTCGTGCCAAGACCCTATAGACCTGGAGAGAAGAAAGAGGAGGAAGAGACTCCTGCTCCTACTACCACTCATGCTCCCACTACTCAGAGGTATAATCAATCAATAACTAGATAGATTACTGTAGGTATCGTATTAAGACCCACAACGACATTCCGGCCTACTACACAATTCATTACACGAAGACCGTAAGTGATTCAATTGTATTCATGATCACAGTAGGAGATTGAAATGAAAGAATGAATGAATAGGTTAGAATAGATAGTGTCAATGTCATTCAAAGAGAAGAAGAAAAGAACTTTATCCATGACAAGTTCGATATAGAAAGTACTATTCTTTTCCTTATATTCATATAGTTTTATAAGTACATATTAATGAATTAATTAATTATTAAAGTGAACCTCCTGTATCTATTACTCGTCCTCCTAATCCATCACCTCCTCGTGTCAATCTACCTCAACGGTATCATTCATATAATTTATTGATTGATATATTGATTGGATTCAGACCTCTCATTGCTCGTCCTCTACCTCAAACGACTACAACTACTACAACACAAAGACCATCATTCCAAGGAGATCCAACTGGACTTCGTTCGGGAGGTTATCACTTCTTTACTGCTTTATCTAATCGATCGATACTTTATCTAATTAATCAATAATATGTCTAAACAATTGATATTGATTGATTGTTTTACAGTATGTCAGAATTCGATCTTCTATATCTCGACACCGATCAATGGTCCAACTCGTCTTACATTTACTCACTTTGCTATTGCCGTTACTGTTGATCAATGTGCAAGAACCTGTCACGAATTCAATTGTGCGGTTAGTTATTACTGTATTGTACTACTATTGATTAACCATTCATAATACTATAGTATCTAATATGAATTCGTATAGATTGCTCATTATAATCCAATCAATGGACATTGTGAATTCAATCCATCAACAGCCTTTGCTATTCGTAATGGACAATGTCCTGCTTGGCCATCTCTTCATTATAGGTACACTATTCTTTAAATCAATCAATAATATCTTTCTTTTCAGGAACAATGTTGTTGCATCTGAACCAGTCAGAATATTCTGTGTCAGTTGTCAGAAACCAAGTAAGACATATTTATTATTTTCATTCTATAAATCAATAAAATGTTTTAGGAAGAAGAATAAACAGAGGAGGAAGTCAATCTTCTAGAAATACACGACATTCACTTTTCTCTAGTCTTTCCAATTCGTAAGATTTATCTATGTAAGATATTGAATTAATCATAATCAATTACAGAGAAACATCTCATGTTAGTGGAGTATCTCATCATGTCGAAGAACAAGTATTCAATTATAATTAATTATTCTTTTTATTATTCTTTTTTTCAGGAATTCGATGAGGAAGAATAATCATAATAGGGAATGTTTAGAAAATGAATAATAATACAGTTTTGATTGTTTGATTGTATCTCATTATAATTGTCATCTCTCCATTGTATCTATCTACCACAAATGTTAAAGGGTGCAAATAAATAAACCTTATGAATTGAATGTATTATATTGAATGAGTGATACAGACAAGCACTTATTCTTCTTATCTACAACTGATAAAGAATACAATTTACCCCTCGACCTCAATTCTTTCCACGAAATCTACGCCTTAATATCATTCCCATTCAATTTATTTTCATTTGCTTGTCGCATTAAGCCTATTTTCCTATGTTCCCGAATTTTCTGAGAAAAAACACACCAATTAAATAATTTCTACAATTTATCTTTATTAGATTACGGTATACATAAATTCCGCAACATTAAAAATCAATATCAGGTTTGTGTTACTGTGTTTTTCTCCGAATGTCCTGGACGGAAATATCATACTTACTGTATATGAGGTGTGTTTTTCTTCGTACGAGGCCTTGTCGAATTGTCGAGGATTTTCTTCTTTTCAACTATATCGGTTATTATTTGCTTGTCTCATAGCGATGATAGACATAATTTGTGATTCTGCCCAATTCATAGTTCTTTTATAGTTTTCTTTGCTATTTCTCACTTTTTTAGAATTACTTTAAATTAATATCCACTTATATTTTTTATTCATTTTCTTCTCTCTATTGAAAAGCGAAATGTATGAATTCCTCCCTGGAATTGCCTAATTGTTCGTGTAAGTTACTGTATCTATCTTGGAAATGCGGGAGAGGCTGACATTGTTTATATCTCGTTTTAGACGACCATGTGCTATGTGTTCCTCATTTAGTGTTATATATTTTGCTCGTTATATACTTTAATTTAATAATATGATTAATAAATGATTATTAAAGGTCGAAGATGGCTCAAGGGCCAGCCTTCGCTGTTTTTATCTCTGTTCTTATGGTAATAACTGGATCACTTAACACTATATGCGCTAAGTGAGTTCCAATCGATCTTTTATTCAATTGATATCTAATCTTGTTTAGATGGGCTGACAGTTTGAAAGCTCCTGAAGAAGGAATTGCATTCAATCATCCTTTCCTTCAGGTATGAACTACTCTATCAGTAACAATGTAACATTATGATCTCTTTAGGCATTATGCATGTTCTTTGGAGAATTCCTCTGTCTTGTTGTATTCTTCATTGTCTTCGCTTACAAAAAATGGCATTGGCATGGAGAGAACATCGAAGGTGAGATAACTAATTACTTTATGAATCATCTCACATCATATCTTATGAATCATTTATATAAATGTCATGTTCTTATATTTGATTGTTTCCTTAATGAAAGATAGAAACAATTGTTGAAGGTGTTGGTTTTGTTAGATAGTTTGATTAGATGATTGTTTCTCAAGGTGTGATAAAGAGTTCTTTAAAGAATACTATCATTGCCTATTACTAAATATTATTAGATATGTTTTTGAAGTAAGATAATGTAAATGAAATAATGAATATTAAGGTGATGGAGGTACAATTCATGATTTGGAAACAACAGATGAACCTACTCTTCCTAAGTTCAATCCTCTTATATTTGTATTCCCTGCATGTTGTGATATTCTTGCTACTTCTATTATGTATATTGGACTCAATCTAACTACTGCTTCTTCATTCCAAATGTTGAGAGGTATACGGTATGGATTGTTTGATTGTAGTATAATTGATTGATATCAGGAGCTGTTATTCTCTTCACTGGTCTTCTTGCTGTTGCTTTCCTTGGATATAAGATGCAAAAGGTATCATTCATTGTATCCTTGATATCTGTTCAATATATTTAATATATTATAGTTCAAATGGCTTGGAATGTTATTTGTAACTCTTGGATTGGCAGTAGTTGGTATTACTGATATTGCCTTTGACGATGATCCTCATGATGATACAAATGGAATCATTACTGGAGATCTTCTTATTATCATGGCTCAAATCATTGTTGCTTGTCAGATGGTATATGAACAGAAGTGAGTACTCATTCAATGAATAGTACTCAATACCCACTTGTTCTAGATACGTTCAACAATATGATGTCCCTGCTCTATTTGCTGTTGGATTGGAAGGACTCTTTGGTTAGTTTCATCATATACTTGAAGAACTAATCTATCAATGAATGATTATAATATATTATAGGAATGACGATTCTGAGTGTTCTACTCGTTCCCATGTATTATATTCATGTTCCTCATACGTTCTCTACTAATCCAGAAGGAAGACTTGAAGATATCTTCTTTGCATTCAAAGAAATCTCTGAGACTCCAGCCATTGCTATCGCTCTATGTGGTACTGTTATCAGGTAATAACTAATCATCCATTTGAATATATGTATTCATTCATTTATTATAGTATCGCTTTCTTCAACTTCGCTGGTGTGTCTGTGACAAAGGAACTATCAGCAACAACTAGAATGGTTCTTGATTCAGTTCGTACTCTTGTCATCTGGATTGTATCTATTCCATTATTTGGGGAACAATTCATTGCTGTACAGGTACTATATTATATTCCGTTCAAAGTTATCTTAATATATTCATATTAATATTAAATATATGATTTCAGTTGATTGGATTTGGTCTTCTAATCATTGGAATGTTTATCTACAATGATCTATTGATTGGTCCATTCGTTCGAAATAAGATTCTTCCATCAATGGGTGATAGTACTCCATGTACAACATGTTGTCTATCATTATGGTCTAATGATAACTTTGATGATCATGAACCACTTGTTAATGAAGATGATCCTTAAATCATTTATCTTTATATTACTCATTCCTTCTCTTCCTTATACCTCCCATGTACTTCTTCTCTACTATTCTATTCTACAATTTCAATGTATTCTCAAAACAATTGCAATACGGTATAATGATTGTTGAAAACGTGTCCCTCTCTCCCCATATACTTAGTGTAACTTATTTGCAATTTGTAAAATAGTTTGTGATACAATTGACTGTGCTGGTGTCTATTCGATGTGCTATTGATGTATTGATTGAAAGAGATCAACTCTATAAACTATTGATTATATTCATTCATTCTATATACAAACAATGTTGTGTGTATGAATTAACACGAAATGAGTATCTATTGATTGATGTTGTCATGTCAGATAGATAATATAGAGTATTGAAGTAAGATGGTTGGATCGGTATGTTTGACTGAGCTTAGAAGACGTGGTTTATGTAAACTATTAAAGGATGCCAAATCTTCAAGTAGTAAGGTATACGGTAATAATCTTTTCATCGATCGATAATGTTCTTATAGAGGATAGTTATCGATTATTCTTCTCCCAATATTGCAAAGAGATTTCACATTGGAAATCTTCGATCGACTCTCATTGGAAGATTTACAGCTAAAGTATTTGTATTAATATTATCATATTTATATATTATATCGATTTAGATTAATGAATCAATTGGCCATTCTGTTCATTCTATTAATTATCTTGGAGATTGGGGCAGACAAATGGCACTCATCATTGCATATTGGCCTACTGTATGTTAATATCGACTGTATTGATTGATTAATATGATTATATTGGTGATAAGACATTTCGGAAATTTTTTTTGGGAAAATAACAAATGGGTTAAATCCAAATGGGAAAAGCCAAATGACAAAATACTCTTTGGGAACGTCAATCTCGTAAAAGGACATTTCGGAAATTTTTTTCGGAAAATCAATTCCGGAAAGGACATTTCGGAAAGTTATTTTTCGGAGATTCAATTCCGGAAAAGGATACCATGATGCTTGTCGAGATTATAGCAGTATTAACACCTGTTTCAGTGTTGTGCACATACATTATACCATGCTTTTAAAATTTAAAATATTTTATTTATAATTTTTAAATTTTTGTTTGTGCAATTTCGCTCGGAAAATACATATTGATAACTAAAATTCTTAATAGTGACCGATCGACTTATGTGCTCGTCTTTTAAAACAAATTTTCCAAAATGCATAAATATATATATATTTTTTTTAAAGAAATGAAATCAGTTTGAGACAATTGAGAGTTACTGTAGCGATATACAGTATTCGATGATACTGTAATATCGATTGACTTGACATTATAAAAATAAAGTCAGTTTGCGATGGTCGGAGAATCCTGTATCAAATACGGCAACTGAGGAATTCGTGTTATTGAATCACCTGTAAGTATTCCCTTCTATAGGAACCAGTCAGGATGTGCACAACACTGAACAGATGTGAATACTGCTATAATCTCGACTCAGGTGTTTGAATCCATGCATGATCCAAGTAAAATTCGTGCAATTAGTGGCATGATCATGCAGGGAATATACTCGAATCATGCATGGATTATCCGTGATCATGCATGGATTCTGTCATTCCATGCATGATCACGGAAAATTCGTGCATGATCACGGAAGATCCCTGCATGATCACGAACGATGGATATTCCATGCATGATCATGCATGGAATGTCGAACAGGGCTGGGATTTTTTGAAAATAATTTCAAAAAATTTTTTGATCAAAAAATTCAAAAAATGGCTCAAAAAATTTTTGAATTCAAAAATTTTTTGACAAAATTTTTCCTTTATTTAAAAGGATAATAAGCAATTCAGACACATCACTTTTGCCTGAAAAATGGTTAAAACAGTCAATTACGCAACTAACCGAATTCTAAAACATGAAAAACATGATAAAATTCACTTTTAAAAAATTCTACGTCAGTGCATTCGGCAAACTAATCCACACTATAACCCTTAGAATCTTTTTCATCAAGACCGTGGAAAATGATAAAAATGGGAATCTTGTCAAGTTTTGACAAATGTTGTCACAATTTTCCACAAATGTTTCACTTTTTGTCGTTTTAATGGTACTTTTTTATATTTAATTTTTTTTTGATTTTTTGAGAGAAATTCAAAAAACTTTTTTGATTTTGAATTTTTTGAAATGGTCAAAAAATTAAAAAAAAAATCAAAAAATCAAAATCAAAAAATCCCAGCCCTGATGTCGAATCATGCATGATTATACTTGTATTCGTGATCATGCAAGGATTTCAACACCAGAGGACAAGCATCACGTTTTGCGCCAGGAAAATGTTCCGAGGTATCCTTTTCCGTAATTGAATCTCCAAAAAAATTTCCGAAATGTCCTTTTCCGGAATTGAATCACCGAAAAAACTTTCCGAAATGTCCTATTCCGGAATTGATTTTCTGAAAATAACTTTCCGAAATGTCCTTCTCCGAGACAAAACTTTCCAAGATGTCCTTTTCCCAGTTGGATTTTCCGAAATGTCCTTTTCCGAATATTCGTCTCCCAAACGGTATTTTTTCCGAAATGTCTTATCACCATTATATTGATTGATTGATTAGATGCGCCCATCACAATCATATTGGAATGATATCAGTGATAGTGAAAGAGTTCGATTACTAACTGATTGTTATATTGTTGGAAGTCGTGCAATGGAAGATGATATCGAATTGAAGTAAATCAATTCTATTCTTCCCTATCAATCAATCTTCTTTTATTTATTATGTCAAATATTAATTTTATAGAGTTCGAGTGAGAGAATTACATAAGAAGATGGAAATGATTATGATGAAGTCAGTCCATTATTATATTGATTGGAAGATATTGATTCATTGAGATATTGTAGATCAGGGAGAGATTCAGAAGAATTGAAGGAATGGAAAGATATAGTTGATATATCATCTAAACATCTACAACACTTCTATTCACTATTTAATTGTTCTTTCAATAAGTATGATTCATTCAAATCAATATATTGATTGTATTCATTCAATCTATTAGATGGTTATATGAATCTGAAGAATCGAATAGAGCTCGATCAATTGTTCAATCATTACTTGATAAGAATATAGCTATACAAGATGATGAAGGAGTTATCATTCCACATTCAAAAGATGAATTCTATCGAATTGGAAGAAGTGATAATACTACTCTTTATCTAACAAGGTATATTAATCTATCAATAATAATATGATCTAGTCAATTAAGAGATATTTCTTCTCTTTTATATCGAGATGAATTGTTCAAAGGAGATGAGTAAGTGAATAGATTCATTCAAATAGATTACTCTATTCATTCAGATATATTTATGTTGTTGAAAGAGCTCAAAGGAATCATTTCATTGCATTGAAAAGGATAATGGAATTGATTGGAAGAGAAGATTTATCAGAGAAGATTAAACATCTTAGTTATGGAAGAGTTAAAGGATTATCTACTAGGTTTGTCTATCTATACAATCTAGTTGAATTTATTGATTGATTGATAGGAAAGGTCGAACTGAAGCTGTTGAAGAGATTATGCACAGTGGACAAGAATTAGCTATTGAATGGATGAAAAGTTCTCCTACGAGGAAAGAATTAGCTAAGGGTATGCGGTAGAAACTGTTTATTGATTGAATCGATCATTCCTTTAAGAGGAGGAAGAAGAAACTGCATCTAAATTAGCTGTCTCATCTCTCATTGTATCTGAAATGAGAAGAGCACGGAATAGTGATTATGAATTTAGGTATACGGTATTGTATATCTAAGTATTGATTGATTAAAGTACTCTTTATAGTTGGCGTCGTACATTTGATCCATCTGGGGGAAATAATGCTTTGTTCCTTAATTCTAAATATTCTCGATTATGTTCAATTGAAGAAACTAATAGAGATCTAATGAATAAGATTGATAATGGTACTACCGTTGCCATTGAATCTCTTAATATCAATCAATATATTCTTTTTAAGAAACACAAATAATTGAAGAGGAAGCAGCTCGACCTCTCATTTCTTCTCTTATTAATGTATATTCTAAATCAATAGAATCATCAATATCAAATGAATCTCATGAATTGACTAATTCATTATTGAATCTAGCAAGAGAATGTGGAAAGGCTGGAGTAACATTGAGAGTGAAAGGAGAACATGATAATATTAGTATAAGTCGTTTATGTTTATTGAATCTATGTAAGAATGTATTATCTGATGGAATGAATATACTTGGTATTGATCCCATTCAAAAGATGTAGTCTATTCTTATATGTATAGGAATATTATAATATTATGATTTAATTAAATGAGATTATTTATTCATTCTTTTTCATTTCATTGTATTTGATTCATTCTATTTGGTCGATGAAAATTCCTCTACTTGTCATTACTCGTTCTACACGCATTTTATGTCGATTCAAGCACGATCGATTATATGAACATATAAGGTAGATCTATTCTATTCTACCATCATATCGATTGATCTATAGATCTCGTCAATTATTTTCACGTAAAGTTCTTCCTCTTGGAATAAGAAGTGATTATGAAGCGAAAGCAGTTGTTGATTCACTTGTTCCCCATGAAAGACGATTCATTTATGAACAACTTAGACGAAGAAGTACATTGGTCTTACATCCATTCATTCATTTATTCATTCAGTGATTGAACAATATACTGAATCATCTGAAAGAGTCACTCAAGTTACTGTAGCTAATGAAGATCTTGTATCATTATGGTATTTTATAGTTGATCTTTGATCTTTGATTTAAATATTGTTATCTGTAGGTATGTGTACTTTGTCCAATCGTTCACAGTTGGATTTATATCAACCGCTACTTTGATTTTTGCTGGTGAAGGAATCGATCGGTATCGATTATTTGTTAATAAAAGAATAATCTATCCTTCTGTGTAGAACAATAGGCCAATTGATTGGTCTATCTATTCTTGGATCTGCTGCATTGGGAAATGCTTTATCTAATGTATCATATACACTTCTTCCGAGATATTTAGAATCAATAATCGGATTCTTTGGAATAAAGTAAATGATTCTTCATTTATTCTTCTTAATATTTTTCATTTAAGGAGACCAATTCTTTCAATTGATCAATGGCAATGTCGTGGAACTGGATTCATTGTCAATCTAGCCAAAGGTTACAACGATCTATGATCTATGATCTTTGATCTGTGATCTTTGATCTCTTTAAGTGATAGGAGTAATATGTGGTAGTATATGTGGAATGTTTCCATTGATGTTAATGGATACTCCACATAGATATGATATTGAACATGAAGAACAAATAGCTGCGGAATATTGGAATGAAGAGGGAATTGAGAAAAGAGATGGTATGTATTCATTTCATTTATTGTAGATCTATCTCTAACTTAATCAATCAACATATTGATTTATAGATGTTTCTGATGACGTGACGAGTGATGTATCTTCTACAGTGGAAGATGCACCTCGTTTTCATCACAAAGTGAAAGGAATCTCTGCTTGAGAGAAACACTCAATTAATCAATAATTGTATAAAACGAGATAGAGTTCAATAATATGTCTTTATGTTTATACGAATGTATAGAAAGAAGAATCATAAGAAGATGAAATAGTAATAATGAATAGATATGAAATACTTGAACAAATATTATACACGTAATTAAAATATATTGCATTTATATTCATATATTGTATATTTATGATAATCTATCGATCTCCTCTTATAGTATATCTCTTATTGATTGAAGGTCTATCAGGTAGATCAGTTATTGATCGTCTTCCAACACTTCCTAAGGCAACTGCTAATACCAATCTATCTAATCTTGTTCCCACTCTACGAGTTCCTTGAGGCTCATATACTAGTAAACCATTCCCTTAAAACATTATTGATTGATTGAGAGGAGACAATTACCGTATACCTGAGTTACAGTATCTAACAGTAGATAGAGGATATTTAGATGATGATGCTGATATATTAGATGATCCACATAGTGTATGATACAATGGACATTCTTGAATACATCGAATGATTTCATTTCGAATCTTTATATTACATATAAAGTATATGGGAAGACGACGACATTCCCACATATTCAATACGACATTCAATAGATTAGATGCAAGATAAGTGCAAGTTACCCATATTAAAGATAGTGTGGCTGATCGAACATTCCTCTGAAGAAGAAAAAAACACATTTTGAGAAAGAAAAGTTTTTCTTTATCAAAATGTGCGCAAAATTTTTCAAGAAAAAAAAAAGATTTTCGCCGAGTGAAAATAAAATTTTTTTCAGAAAGTTTTTTCAAAACAAAAAAATATCTTTAGTTTGAGCGACAACATTTTTCTTTTCGAAGAAGCTTTTTTAGAAAGTAATACCTTGCGGCAAAAAAAAGACAAAAGGTACTCGGCGCAATTTCCAGTTTCACATGAAATTTTTTTCAAAACTTGTTGAAAGAATACCAGACAATTTATAGTTTCATGATAATAAAATCCATATTAAATAAATGCGAATGTGAATATTACTCTATGAGTACTTGTTCCAAATCTAAATAATTTAGCTGAATGATGTTGTCGATGAAGACGACGAATTATAGCTAGATTTAAATAGAATAGAAGAATAAATGGAAGCATCACTGTTACTATATTACGAAACCAGAACTATAATCGATAGATTAATAGATAAATCGATCGATCGATTGATTATTAACCTTATAAACACTATTATATGGTTCTTCAATACTAAATGGTGATGGATATGCAGTCCATTCAGTTACTCCACTACAATTACCATTTCTTTGTATCTATAATATGAAATATGAAGTGTCTAATAGATAAGAATGAATAACTAACTTCAACTTCGAATAAAATCGTGAACTTTCCAATGAAAGATATGAAAATAGTGAAGAAAACAATAATAAATCTTTGTTGAACAGTGAATTCTTTTGAAATCTTGGATATTATGATGTATCTATAATGGAACATTTCAACATTCATTATATTTAATTCCATTTGAATTCTTTCAATTAGAATTCAAATGTCCATTCCAGTAAAGAACATTCTAAATTCTATGAATATATTATTATCTCATATATTCCCACATATAACTACAATATTTGTTTTTCTGAATGATTGTCTCTTCACATGAAAACTCATTTTGCAAATTAATATCTAATAAAGTTTCTTCAAACATCGTCACATTTCTCATTTCATTTCTATGAAATTCATCATTATTCGATGGAATGAACTCTAATGTGGTTGAGAAGTCATAGAAAGAAAGTGAGAGAGTCTATAATATGAGGAGAGTTTTCTTTTCTTTTCTTATCTTTCGATAGAATTGTATTGATATGATAGATACCTTTCAGCAGCTGCAGCTACAATAAGGAAAGCAGATGTAGTTATAGCGAGATGAGAACAACAAAGAACATATGGCATATATGTCCACCATGATGATGATAATATAGTTGATTCCCATTCATCCATCAATAGATTTACAAGAAATAGAAGAACATATGCACCTGATAAATAATATAATTGTAATCATGAATATCTTCATACTATATTATTTAACCTTTTTTTCAGATTTCGAACAGATTTTTTGATGCACATTCTTGTTAGTTTATTGTTTTTTTATAAAATGTATTTGGATGACAGTTATGATAATCGAAGAGAGTTTAGCTTTTATATTCAAAGATATTTATTCATCTTATTAAGTATACTTCCCCTATCTCTTCATTCATATCTTTTTCAGAAAGAATACAAAATCGTGGGTAAATGTTTTCCTATATTAGTTTTTACTCTTCTTCGTAAACACAGAGATTCTTTTTCAAGATTCTTTTTCTTCTTCTTATTCTAGAGATTGAATATCTTGATTAATCGAATAATAAAAAGAATCTATTCATATCCATATTGAGAAAGATCAATAGAATATTATATTACAAACTATGAATACTCTTCTTCTTCCATTTCATCTCTCATTGAGAGGAAGAAGAAGAACAATGAGTTTAGTCCCTTTTTCATCTTACAAATGAGACTAATAACCATATTAGTCTCTTTAACTATATTGTTTCTACTTCTTTAAGAGTAACCCAATTACATAATCTTTTTTATTTCCTTTTAAAAATGAAATTCGAATGAAAAAAATTCAAAAAATCCTCCACAATTTATTTTCCATATTTTGATTTATGTAGATGAATAGTAATGATGATTTGAATGGTTAAATGATTTATGAATACTCAGTATTCATAATGAATCGATAACCGACGATAAGATGGATTTACTTTTAGTTATCACAAGTAATTCCAGTAATTTTTTAAATGGTTTATCGTATCGTAAATGTCTAATTTTTATCTTGATTTAAATTTCTTTTCTAATTTCATAGAAGAGTTAGTATTTCATATAAAGTATATATTATACGAACCAGATAAGAATATATCAGCTATTGATAAAGAGAGAAGATATATAAATGGAGAATTGAGATGACGTCGAGTGCGAACCAATACAATGAATAAGAAGACATTACCAATTACTGATACAACTGCTATCAATGATCCCAATCCCACCTGGAATATAAGGTATACGGTAATGAATAGAGATACGGTAACAAACAAGATATAATCGACTTCTTTCAGGTGGAATAACTGTACAGCTATCTTCGTCATCCATATCATCTGAAGAAGAAGAAGAAAGATGAGGAGAAAGAGTAGGAGAAAGAGAAGGAGATTGTGAGAAAAGAGGATAAGAAAAGAGAGAAAAGGGGAAGTATTCTAATGGGAAGTGACGGAAGAAGGAGGAGTTACAAGGAGATGAAGAAGAAGAGGGAGGAATAGAAAGATAAGGAGATGAAGAAACAGATAACATGTGTGATATACTTATTGTAATAAGAATAGCTCTGATCAATCTATGGTCCAATAAAATTATATGAAGAAATGAGTCTTCAATATTAAGATAAATAAGTGGAAAAAAAAGAAAATAATGTAAAAGTAGGGAAGATGAACTGGACTATTGTAATTGATAAGAAAGTGATGGTGACATCCATTAAGATAAAGTGAATAAGAACCATTGTCTTCGAAAGAATCAAATAGAATCATTATACATTCTGACCCATCTCCTGTGTGATTAATTAAATGGAAGTTAGCAGTCTGAATTCTGATTTCATAAGAATCATTTATTGAACAAAGTTACAAAAGATATCATGAATAAGATATTATAGTTCTTGATGAATAGGTTCATCTTTCGATGGATCTTCACATGCAGCTGGAGTACGGAATGTAAAGTGATATTCACATCTAAATATAATAATATGAGAATGAATAGATAGATATTGATATACCTTCCAGGTTCAGACGCATCAACAAGTTCATCAACATCACCACATTGAATAGATACTGTAGTTGATCTAGCTGGTCCATTCCAACATGTTGTTCCATCTCCATAATACATCGTTGAATATCGATTAGTCCATTCTTTCCATGTACTACAAATGAACAAATTGTATCAATATGAGATAATGAATAAGAATAGATTATTCTCATATTATGACACGTATCTTGCAACCAGAGATATAAAAAAAATCATATCATATTATTTGTCTCATAAAAAAGGAAGTAAAATCGTAAAGATGAATATACCCCATATTAGTCTCACTGTATCCATTCTTCTCCTTTTGAGTACATTTATCAAATGGACACAACTTATAGATATACTCTCCTACTGATAGTTCAATACATTTACCCTTAAATGATTAAGAGATCAAAGATCAAAGATCATATCATGAATGTACCTTGAGTGGAGCCCATGCAAAGTCGGCACCGAAATCATGATTGGAGAAAGATTCAGCGTCACTGAATGAATAGATAGATAGATGAAGAACGTTATATTCTATTGATATTAGATTGAATCAAGTGAATAGAGTAAAGAATAAGAGAAAGATATAGAATAGACAGGATTGAAATCAATTTGGTTCCTTTTCTTAACATATTCCTTTTTCTTCTCTTCTACTCTATATCTAATATGAAGTAATCTAATATATATTCTTTCCATCTCAACTCAAGGAATGATGAATGAATCAATCTAATTATCTCTCATTTCATAGGGAGGGACAATCGTTATATTACTTCATCTATTATAAATGAATTAAAAAATTTCAAGTAGAGAAAGCAAAAACTTTTTAGAATCAATAGATAAAATGATCGTACTTGATTTGTCCATCGATTTCATCCATTTTCTTCTTAACTTCATCATATTTCTGACGAGCTTCTCTAGCAGCTAAAATGAATGAATGAATAGATAGAATATATTGAATAGAAGAATATTCATCTATTCACCTTCGAATATTTTATTATCTTCATCAGAGAATGGAGTAAATGGAACATTATCATCAAATTCATCAATTGGATCATTTACTTCACTTCCATCTTCTTCTATAAATCAATAGATTCAATTAATATGACTTAATGAAATGAAAAGATACCAATTTCTTCATCATCATCAGCATGTTTCTCAATATGTTCATCTTTATCATTCAATTGTTCATCTTCTTTCACTTCATTCTCTTCAATTGCTCTCTTCTCATCAGCTATCTTATCTCTTCTCATCTTAATCATTCATTCATTCATTCATTCATTCAATAACTCTATTCACTTATACCTGTCTAAGTGGATGGAATGAATTGGTAATGAAATGATCCAAATCTGATTCATCTTTTTCTCCAACAAATCTCTTTAAAGATATTAAATATAGATTAATCATCAAGAGATAATCAATAATACCTTAACTTCAATCACCTCTACAGTTCCATCTGAATTAGAATCAACATAACTAAGTGCTTTCAATTCGTCAAGAGTGATACTGTAATCATATTATAAGAATAAATAATGAATCAATAAAATGATTACATTCCGTCCTTATTAGTATCGATTGTATTGAATAGAAGTGTAGCAGCAGATCTTTTCTTCTCAATTCGAAGTTCTGAAAGTGAATTGAGGAATAGTACAAAATGAACTTATAGATAGGACATGAACAAGATGATGTAATAACAAAAGATGAAGGAAGAGGAAGAGGAACAAGAGTAAAAGGGTGTGAAGATGGAATAAGATCGTAGACCATTTCATTGAATATATTATTGTATAAGTGAAAATACTTACTATTCATATGTTCTTCATGAACTTTTCTAACTTCTTTTTCCTTTTCTTCAATTGAATTCTTAACTTCTTCAAGATCTCTTTTCTCAGGTTCTAATAATTCTTTCTTCATTCTCAAATCAGTTATTCCTTCTTCTTTCTCTTTCTTCATTCTTAATCCTTCAATCGATAATTCTTTTCTCTTTTCCCATCCTGCACTTCTCATTGCCATTGAGCGTTCCTTCTCTTCACGAGCACTTCTATAATCAATCAATAATCTATCCATCTCTTAATCAAAATGCATCGATATGCCAATCAGTAATGTATATATACCTTCCCAATTCTTCACAAGTATTGGGACAAGATATTTCTCCATCATATTCATCAGAACCATCACAACAATCACATATATGATCATTGACTCTTGATGAACGAAGCATTTGTGGAGTATGAAGATCATTCTTACAATAGAATAGACCATTGGAACATGCTGATGTTCCTGTAATCAATACCTTTACAGTCTACCCTTCTATCGTGACTTCAATCAATACAGGAATGATTGATTATACTAACCAGGTTCATCACTCCCATCGAGACAATCACAATAATCATCATTTACTTGATCATATGGAATACGATGTTTACCATCCAGACATTGGAATTCTTTCGCTGGTTTATAGAACTGTCGCCCTGAATATGTAAGATTCATTCGATTGTCGAAGATAATGATAAACATACGAGATTCAGGTACTCCTCTAGGTAAACTCCATTCAGCGTTAGTAATACTCACGATGAATAGAAACACTATCCACATCTGAAACATGTCCATCGATACAATACAATTTTTTAAAGAAATAAGGTCACAAATGGTAGAAACAGACTGCACAAATCCACGTCATGCCCCGTCGGAAAGGAATGGGGAATTATCGCAAACTGATTTTATTAATATAACTTTGAATGGACAACAAAAATACTATTGTCGAATAGAATTTTTTTGAAAATACTTCTGAAGGACAGGGGAAACAGAGTATGATGTCATAGTAAGGTTTAAAAAATATTTAAAGGATAGAGCCAGTGTTGAAAATAATTTGATCTTTGATCAAAACCGTATCTGTAATTTAGTAAATTTTCAAAACACCATATTAAGAGCCGCATCCGGTATAAAGTTAGTTGCAATATTTTTGAAAATGTGTTATTATTAAATTATTTATGCTTTTTCATTTATTACCTCTTGTGTGATTTACGGGGCACATCATATTCAACATACCAAAATAAAAATATGATTGTTCTAACGTGAGAGCTCATGCAAATGTTGAGTTGGTGCATTTAAGCGACTTTTCCTAAAATATTATGCTGACGCGAAATAACTGAATTTATTCTTGAAAGGATTCATCACTTCTTCTTCTTCTCTTCTGAAGAGAATGCGGTTCGTAGAGCCGTTACTGTTTGGCATCTTACTGCTAGCTCAAGTAGTGATCAGTGGAAGAGATTTTTACAAGATCCTCGGTGTTCCTCGTAATGCCAATGCTAACCAAATCAAGAAGGCTTATCGTGCACTTGCGAAGGAACTTCATCCCGATAAGCACCAAGGAGATGAGGCAGCTCATGAAAAATTCCAAGATCTTGGCGCCGCTTATGAGGTATCTATTCCTTCTTCACTTTGTCCATTTGCTTCTCTGTCTGTCTGTCATTTGTCTATATGATTCTTTACTTACTCCCATAATTATCTCTATTATAGACTCTGAGTGACAAGGAGAAGCGAGCAGTTTATGATAGATCAGGAGAAGAAGGAGTGAATAAGATGGGAAACGGTGGAGGTGGTATGTTAACTACATTTTGTATGATATCATAATTGAGATTTGTTATCTTTAAGGAGGTCATGATCCTTTCTCATCTTTCTTCGGTGATTTCTTCGGTGGAGGAGGACAAGAAAGAGATGATCGTGTACCTAGGGTATCATCTTTAGTTCTATTTCATTCTTAGTCATACAACTAGCTCAGATGTTTTGAAATCATGTATAATTCAAGTAAATTCGTGCAATTAATGGCATGATCTAGCATGGAAAACACTCGAATCATGCATGGGTTGTCCGTGATCATGCATGGATTCTGGCATTCCATGCAAGATCACAGAAGATCTACGCATGATCACGAACCACGGATATTTCATACATGATCATGCATGGAATGTCGAATCATGCATGATTATACTTGTATTCGTGATCATAGAAGGATTTCCAGAGCGAATATGCCTATGGAGGGTGGCGCTTCTTCCGATAACAAGATCATTTCATGACATTTTCTAGATAGCCCCGCGTCAAATTGGTGAAATGTGGGTTTTAAGAGGAAGAAATAGGAATCATTTCACGAGTGAATTTGCGTCTCAGGGACATTATTTGATATTTAAGTTTAACAGTTTAAAACACATTTAAAACACATTATTTGATATATTTTAACATAATTGCGAAAGACTGTAGGTGACTTCTTCATAATATTATAATCCCATATAATTTTTAATAATAGCTTCAAGTGCGGGCACTTTATCTTGATAAGAAAAAATAATTGAACATTTTTTGATCAAAAAATGGCTCAAATATTTTGAAAAATACCTTACTTTGTCTAAAGGATAATTAGCAATTCAAACACATTATTTTTATCAGAACAGTGATAAAAACAGTCAACAACGAAATCTACCGAATTCTGAAACATGAAAAAATTTTTTTTGTTTTAATGCAATATTTTTAGATAATAAGCTGTAAACACTTTATTGTGGAATACTGTAGAATTTTCTATCGTATACCAGCTTTGCTGTGTGATTAATGATGGAGACCCGCGAATGTTCTTGTAAATCACATCTATCTTGTGCGAATGCCAAGGGATATGCGATAAGTTAGCGCAACCATTTCTTTTATCCCATGGTGAAGTGGTAAAGGTTCGGAGTCGTTACCCGTAAAATAAATAGTGTGCGGTAGGCAGCGTAACTTTTTGCAGCCCTTCTGTCTTCACAGTTTGTTCACGAAAATATTGGACGGACTCCACCTTTTATGATATGATCCAAACTGATGTTAGCACACATACAGAAAGATTCTACAGTGTGCTACTGTATATCAATTTTGCTCTGCTGTTATTTTTTTCACTTTTATCCTACATAAAAGTGTTGGGCAAACACATCCACACTAAAAACCCTTAGATAATACTTCATCAAGACTGTAAAAAAATATTATAAAAGGGAATCTTGTTAAGTTTTGTCAATTTGTTATCACAAATGTTTCACTTTTTACCGTTTTGACGGTACTTTTTCATTTTTTCCCATTTTTTTGAAACAAATTGATTTTGAATTTTTTGAAATGATCGAAAAATTTTAAAAAATCAAATTTAAAAAAAAAACAGCCTTGATTTTGATATCGGAAGAAGTGCCTGAATGAGATGTTGGTTAATTGTATTGAAAGTATTGTATTTGAGGGTTAATTGTATTGAAAGTATTGTATTTGAGGGTTAATTGTATTGAAAGTATTGTATTTGAGGGTGCCGATGTGGTCGTTGATCTATGGGTTTCACTTGAAGAATTGTATTCAGGACACTTTGTTGAAGTTAAACGAAAGAAGGTTTGAATTACTTGTTTTCATATATGTTAGAATAATGATATCATTATAGGCTGTATACAAACCAGCATCTGGAACTCGTCAATGCAATTGTAGACATGAAATGAGAACAGAACAAATGGGACAGGGACGATTCCAAATGTACCAGGTATACTGTACCTTTGACATATTATTGATTGTTTATGATTGTATCGTTATCAGGTGAAAGTATGTGATGAGTGCCCGAATGTCAAACTGGCTCAAGAGACTAGAACTCTCGAGGTTGGATTACTGTATTAATCTTATTTGATATAGATTGAATGATTGTTATTGTAGGTAGAAGTAGAAAGTGGAGCTGAAGATGGAGATGAACAAGTATTTGTTGGAGAAGGTGAACCGCATGTTGATGGAGAACCTGGAGATCTTAAGTTTAAGATTAGAACACAGAAACATCCAAGGTATCATCTAATAACTTTATATTCTATATTCATATTGATATTGATATTTGTAGATTTGAAAGAAAAGGAAATGATTTGTATACAAATGTTACTGTATCATTGCAAGATGCATTAGTTGGATTCTCAATGGAATTGGATCATTTAGATGGACATAAAGTTAATATTGTTAGAGAAAAGGTACTTTATTATTATTGTCTTTCGTAATTGTTATTGTTTTTTTTATTCAATATAAATTTGTAATATATTATATGTGTTATATTGTTCTAGGTGACATGGCCTGGAGCACGGATAAAGAAGAAGGATGAGGGAATGCCTTCTAAGGTTGATAGTAATCAGAAAGGATCATTATTCATTACTTTTGATGTTCAATTCCCTAAAGGAGAAATTAGTCAGGTATTGGAGTTATATTATTCTAGTCGTATTAATCTCTTTATTGTTGTTTACAATGGTGATTTATAGATTCAAAAAGATCGTCTTATGGAAATTCTTCAACAACAAGATATTAATCCAGTGATCTACAATGGATATAGACCTAATTAATAATGTATACTTCTCAAGGATATAATAAGTATTAACTCATTTGAATGCTTGTTATTATTTTGTTTCTTATCTCTAATAAGATATGATCGGGTTACTCAATTGATACCATTTTCCATTGCCTGTTCTTTCCATTCTTTCATTCATTGTTATTATCATTGTATCATATAGAGTCTTACTATCAATTCTATCAATTATTGATTATCATTTATGGTTTCATTATCCTTTCATTCATTCATTTTCTTTGTATTGCAATAGGGATAATTCATCTTCTGTGATATACCGTACCCTTTATGGTCTATTCTATTCTATTTTATGATATAATGACCACATTGTAATCTCAACCTCACTTCTTCTCCTACTGTAATAAGCATAGATTATCTAATTGATTCATGGATTTTGACAGAGTAAATATTATATATTCTAATACGAAATATGATTATTATTGAGAAGTTGTTCTCTTCTTCTATATCTTGTGTTGGTTATACTACATATCATAGAGGACAATATAGTTATGTTTCAGTATCATCATATCTATAATCAAGTATAATAATAATAACAAATTGGAGGGTGATAAAGTGATTGGACTCCCTGGAGGGAGTGAGGTTACAACCTTCCCATCTCCATGTCCTCATATTAGTCAATCAATAAATACTAGAAAGATATTCTTTTCTAAGTATGAGGCACTTCTATCTCATCTTGTATTCCCTTCTGATCCTTCAAGAGCATTCAAAAAGGTACTGTATCCTCATATGGATTGATTACTGTATTGTATTTAGAGAGCATTTCTATCGTGTTCACAATGTGATTTGGAAGGCAAATGGGATACAAGAGTATTGATTAGTGGATGTTTGGATTGTCCAACATTTCATTGTCTTACCCATCTATTACCTCATCTAAGAGATGAGAAACATTCATTTGGTATATTGAATTTATTAATCGTTACTGTATTTAATCAATAAAATATGCAGCTTTGAGCTTAGAGACTGGATATATGTACTGTCTCAAATGTGGGGATTTCGTATATGATCGATCAATGGAAACATCTCGACTAGATGCACTTAATAAGTTTAGGTTTGTATCATTATTGATATTTATTAACTGAAGAGTATTTGTAGAGTTAAACTTGGTTTATCAATGACTACAACATGGAATCCATCAGATGATGAACTTGTTCGATTATCGAAGACTCGATCAATTGATGGAGGATTAAGTATATATTATATTATATTATATTAATCTATATCTATACTATTCGTATCTTCCCTATCTATCTCTTTCCCTTCCTATTTTGTATTCAGATCGTTCTCGATCATGGGATTGTACTATTCGTAAGTATTGAGTGAATGATCATCATTAGATAGTACATTTGACCTTTTATAATAGATGGATAGATCTACTCAACTTTCCTTTTATACACTAAATATCGTATTGTGATTTGATATGGATATAGCTTATTGCTTATTGTTAGAATACGAGTCTTTGGCTACAGTAGTCTTCAGTATACAGTAGTCGTGTGTGGATAGTATAGATTGATCTTTGATCTTTGATATTTGAGCTGTTCGTGGAATGGTGAACATGGGTAATACATGTTTCATGAATTGTATTCTTCAATCTCTTCTTCATGCTCCATCATTAAGAGATTTCTTCCTTTCTCATCCATGTCATGTTGGGTATGTTATTCATTTATTCTGTTTATCCATCCAATCAATAATCTATTCAGTCGTGATCCTTCTATTGATCTACCTAAATGTACATCTTGTATGGTATGTGAAATTGCGAGAACTTATCAAGTAAGATCATTCATATCCTTCTTTCTATCAATTCATTCATTTTATCCTTTCTGATATCAATACAAATCTCTTTAGTTCTTCTACAATGGATTATCTCGTTATTCATTTGTTCCATCTACATTACTACATATGGTATATCTCTTTCATTTCTTCATTATATTTTAATCTTAAAATGTTGCATATATCATGTATTTTTCAATTATAGTTCAATATTAATTTGATCTTTGATCTTTCAATATGAATGATATATGAATACATAGGTATGGACTCGTTCTCATTTATCTGGATATCGTCAACATGATGCTCATGAATTCTTCATTACTCTCATTGAAATGATTCATCGTGATTCTAAAATGGGATCATTCTACAATGATTGTATCTTATTTATTTTTGTTAAATTCATTATGATCTTTGATCTTTCAGCTAGTATTCTTAATCATGCATCGATATCTTCACGTGATTGTCAATGTATCATTGATCAATTATTCACAGGACAACTTCAATCTGATCTATCTTGTTCTTCATGCGGGTATTCATCATACATTACCATACCCTCGCAGTGCGAGGATTAACCCACTATATACGGTCCATTTTAAGCCACTTGATAAAAAAATTAAGCTAAAAATGACGAAAATAACGAATTTTGTAAATCGACCCACCCTTTTTTCGAGAATTGACCCACTATATAAAAATAGACGGCGAGGGTACCGAAAATGTATGGTATTCATATCAATCTATTAGGTTGAGTCATAAGTCTTGTCGCATTTTTGGTCCTTTAAACAAATTTAAATAACTTTATCTCGGTAAAAGCAAATCAATCAAAGTAAGCGTCATCTGCGTCGACATACTTCCTCCAAAGTTCGTGTAGCTTGTGGATACTGTGCTCCCAGAAGGACGGCTGCTAGGAGGCAAAGTAGTTGGTCAGCCAGATTTCGACCTCCCGCTGATTATTAAAGCGTACTCCTCCGAGAGTGCGCTGCATATCGGAAAACAAGCAGCAATCGCTAGGAGCCAAGTCGGGCGAATAGGATGGGTGGGGACAACGTGCCAGTCAATGTCCAACAGGACCTTTTTGGTCGTCCTTGCCACATGGGGTCGGGCTTTGTCGTGCTGGAAGTGAATTCGGTCGCGCAGCCAGGGAACGGAGGAGACCTTGGACTTCAGGGTCTGTAGTTGGCAAGAGTATACCGTGGCCGTAATAGTCGACCCCTGTGGGAACAGCTCCCAATACACCACACCGCCTCTGCCCCACCACAAAGACAGTATGATCGTTTTCTGGTGAAGTTCGAATTTGGCGATGAAATTTGGCTGCTCAACTCGATCGACCCACTAAGCCCGGAGGACCACGTTGTCGTAAGGGATCCACTTTTCATCGCCAGTCATGATACCATCGATCCAAGCCGTTGTACGAGCGTACGAAATCAGATTCAGACACTGGTCCGCACGTTTTCCTTCTGCTTGTCCGACAGTTGGTGGGGTAATCATCGACCCAAATTCTGGACCTTGCCAAGATCCTGTAGGCAACCAACGATGGTGGGTTGGCTTACCCCAAGACTTGTCGCTATATCACGGGTGGTAGCATAGGGGTACGCTTATACATGATGCTCCAGCACGTCCAAGTCCAGCTTGGGGCCGTCCGGACCTTTGACGCCGTACTCCCTTCTTTGAAGCGTTTGAAGCAATGTTACACAGTGCGCGTACTAGGAACCTTATTGTTGTATACTACCGCCATACGGATGTGGACATCGCGATGTTTGAGCTAGAATAGGAAGAAAACAACGTGACGTGTCACATGTTCACAAAACTGGGAACGAATTGAAGAGGCATTTCAGCTACTAGACTTGATGCAGGCACAATTCACTACTGCGCTCAAAGAGTAGTAGTAGTGACTTATTTACTGCCAGAACGGAGGGAGTAATTGATAACGTACGACTGAGCAGTGATAGCATTAAATACCCCTTCAAAATGCGACAAGACTTATGACTCAACCTAATATATCCATTATATACAATTTAACAATAGACTATTTCTAGAAATGTCTCAACTAAAGTGGATCCATGTTGGGATATTTCATTGAATCTTCCTCAAGGAGTACGAGATTTATCATTAGAACGATGTCTTGAAGGGTATCAACTTTATCCACTAATCAATTAGTTATCACTTATACCGTATTCTCATCGAAAGACCTAATATACTTTAATTATAGTAATCTCATATATTATAGATACGTATGTTCTGAAGTATTGGATGCTTCATTTCCTTGTCCTAAATGTCGATCTGGAGGTCTACATAAACAATTATCATTTTTGTATGTTTATACTCTTATTCAATTGATTCATATCTATGATTAAAGGAAGTCTCCATTGATGTCAGTTTTTCATTTAAAACGATTTGAACACGATACTCATTTGAGGAAGAAAATGACAACACGAGTAACGTTAGTTATAACAATATATAGTAATGGAGATGATTTAATGTATATTATAGATTCAATGAACGATTAGATATGTCTCCATATACTACATCATATCGTAATCAACCACATATATTTGATTACTCAAGAGGTGCATCTGCTCATATTAATAGACGAAGTAATGAGTAAGTTGATATAATAGTAGACTAATCAATAATTGATATTGATTAATAAAGATATACTCTATTCGCCGTAGTTCAACATGAAGGAAGTTTGGATTGTGGACATTATACTGCATTTGTTCGTAGTTTTAATACATGGTATTTGTGTGACGATGAAAGAATTAGACCAGTTCCCATTGAAAAGGTATTCTACATAATCTATTACAGTATATTTATGATGTATTGATTAATCAGGTACTATCAGCTGAAGCGTATATTCTCTTTTATCATACTACACATATGAAATACAAATAAGTAATGGGATACTCCAATATAATATATGTTAATTACATTGTTTTGACTCCTAAGTCATTCTAATTTGATTAGTGTTTAATTTGATATCATTGTTATTTCCTCCATCTAGGGTTCTTTCTTATCCTTACATATCTCAACTGATCATCTCAAGCTTTCATCTTCTCATCTAAGGTCTCATATTAACTAAATGGAAACATTATCGCGTCATATCCCGGTTATCTCATCTTTCATTACAAACCAATCATTTATTCAAATGAAATAATAATCTAATGAACATAGGATGGTAGAATATTCATTCTTTCAATTGTATACACAATTTAAATAGTCTCCTCTCATTTAATGTCAATATAGTATAAGTATAGAGATGAATGAATGTATTTACACGCTATATGTACATATCTGATGAAGAATAAAGTGAATAATGGAATGAGATGGTATTTGAGTGAATGATTAGAATTGTTTAATTAGAGATAAACCCGAAATGAAGATCATTAGCTGTTATTGAATAGATGATCAATCTTTCTACGTACAGATATAGATGGAGAGGTTATAGTACATGGTTTACACTTCTGTAATGACAGAATGAGATAGGGAAAGGGACTAGTTAGATGCAGATGAACAGGCAATGTCACTTAGTTTCATTGTATTGTGAGCTGTTAATGATGATAACATTGTTGAATCAACTGGTTCAAGACAAGATGGACAATTGAATGATCGAACCTATAATATTGAATTGAATGAATGAATAGATAAGAATAGATAGATACATACCAACCAATCATCCACACATTCTACATGGAATAAATGCATACAAGGAAGATATCGAACCTGTAAATGATATCTCTTTTAACGAAAATGATATTTGATCTTTACATTAAATATTTCATTTTTGATCCATGATCTTTCGATATAACAGATCATTTTCTAAATCTATGATGTTTGAAGGAATATCAAGTTTTCTATTCTGATCTTTCAATAGTATAGATCATGTTTGATCTTTGATCTTTCGATATAATAGATCCTGTTTGATCTTTCGATATAATACTTCAAACTAACCCTTTCTCCTACATCCAATTCTCCCATACATATTGCACATTCAGCTTCACCCATTTCAGTTTTATAAGCCATAGCAGGAATCTACAATCATAGAAATAAAGATGAACGATCACTAATGGTTAGTGTTCTTTTGATTTATCCACTTCATCATTCTTTCAATGAATTAGTCATGACCAGTATGAGTAATTATGAGGAGAGAGAAAAAGGAATAGAATGACTGTGCCATAGAGAGAGATAAAGGAAAGGTAGAGACAAAATCAAAAACTGCGGTCCGAATGAATAAATGATTGAATGTATATCACGCCTATCACGAGAGAATTGAGCTAAATTTCCAATTCTTGGGAATAGAGCGAAAATGGTGCAATGAGTTAGGACCATTTTTGGACATTTCTAGGCATGCCCTACCAGCCCCCAAAGTCTCATTAAGTAATTTTCATTTTGGGACTCAATACACCGGTTCGGTTACGTGAAGTCCCGACTTTGAGCACGAATTTCTCGCTTCTGGTGCTTTTTAGCGAAACAGTGTCACAAGAGTGACCCCCGCTCTTTTTCGAGCTTTATCGATCTAAACAAACCAGAGGTCATGGAAATGTCTCTGAACAGAGCTACACTTCGAAGCAAATAACTCAAAAATTTAGGAGGTGCTCTTCTTCCAGTATGTTATTAAGTTTTTCATGCGTTTTCGAATGAGGGGCTTGCGAAAAAAAATACGTTAATGCGTTCGCATGATCCATCCCCTTGGAAATTTCCAGTTGATTTGAAGTCATTTTCGCCACCCACAATCTCTCTTTTCACACACTCTCTCTCACATTCCTTTTCATTCCATTCCATTCCATTCTGCACCGCACGGTCTCGAGCGCGCGGTGCGGAATGAAACATATCGTTTACTCCCTTTCTCTTCCCTCTATTTCTTTCAGTCTCTGGCGAGAGAGTGTGTGAAAAGAGAGATTGTGGGTGGCGAAATGACTTCAAATCATCTGAAAATTTCCAAGGGGATGAACCATTCGAACGCATTAACGTATTTTTTTCGCAAGCCCCTCATTCGAAAGCGCATGAAAAACAACTTAATAACATACTGGAAGAAGAGAACCTCCTTTTCCTAAATTTTTGAGTTATTTGCTTCGAAGTGTAGCTCTATTCAGAGACATTTCTTTGACCTCTGATTTGTTTAGATCGATAAAGCTCGAAAAAAGAGCAGGGGTTACTCTTGTGACACTGTTTCGCTAAAAGCACCATAGGTGAGAAATTCGCGCTCAAAGTTGGGACTTCACATTACCGAACCGGTGTATTGAGCCCGAAAATGAAAATTAAAACGCGGTCTCTGTAACAACGTCGGAGGGGGTGGCACAGTATTTTCAAAATGGTCCGATTTCGCTCAAACTTTAAGGGCAGAGTGCCTAGGGGTGGGATACACTTCAGCCAAAAAATTGGACCCGTAGGTTGATCTTTGATCTTTGATCTTCGGAATTTTCAACGTAATAGTAACCCCTCATGCTATACACCATTCGATAGAGCTTAAAAAGTTGTGTCAGGATCTAAATTTTCGAAGGTGTAGGTGCTCTGGTATTCGAGAAACAGAAGAAAATGTCGAAAAAAGGGTGATCTATATTTTCAAAAAATATTTTCGCCATGTTCCAATGGCGGCCGCCCCCTAGAAATTACGTTGTATATGCAAAATTGTATGGAGAATCCGATAAAAATAGTCTCCAGTCTGTCCGACATGCCAGGCATGCACTTTTTTCGCGAAAAACTAGCGTTATCTAGCGTTCGCGTTAGCTAAGTTAGCGACCCGGGTTCGAATCCGCCTCCCGACATTAAATTTTTGCAACTTTTTTTCGACCACTAATTGAGCTCAATTCAACAAAATTTCATAATTCATGTGTTTTCACAGTGGTCTGACAATTGCTTGACCAATTTTTCAGTGATTTCATGTTTACACTTGAGCTGCAGACAGATGCTGAGACAGAGACAGAGGGAGAGACTTCAGGACAGAGGGAGAGACTTCTGGAGGGAGCGCGCCATGGACTCATTCCGGAGTCCCTTCCTCCCGAGAATGGACGACTTGCCATTCGTGCACCTGACCAGCGAGCAGCAGTAATGGCGGAGGCGGAGAGACACGGTATGCGCATACTCACTCTGTACAACTTGCCATCTCCCCTTTTAAAGAGCAAGAGATCGTTTTGCCAACGATCATCTGCACAACGGATCATAAATCGGTTGGGAACCAAAGTTGTATCATTACTATCAGTGTGAGTGTACGGTATTGGGCTACCGTAAACATCAGGAATCGCGAACTGATTTTTTCGGTCGACCCATGACCGAAAAAATGTTCATGATTGAAAAAGGCCAAAGTCGAAAAATTGATGATGATCCAAATACTAGTTGCAATTATATCAACAGTGAGCCAACTTTTATCTTTCTGAATACTGAAACCCGAACTACCGTAATCTAGCTACCGTAACCTGCAATATTATTGCGAAAGGCACTTAAAATCCCGGTTCGATTACGGTAGTTCTGGTAACGCTAACCAGAAAGATAAAAGTTGGCTCACTATTGATATAACGGCAACTAGTATTTGGTCTCGGAGTGTCATGAGTTTTTCGACTTCGGCCATTTTCAACCATGAACTGACCGAAAAAAATCAGTTCGCGATTCCTAACGGTTACGGTAGCCCAATATCGTACACTCCCGCGGATAGTAATGATACAACTTTGGTTGCCATACGCCAAATCCCAACCGATCTATGATCCGTTGAGCAAATGATCGTTGGGAAAATGATTGCCCCCCCCCCCCCCCGTATTTCATGGCATATGAAGTCTTTGATGTTCCAAGACTAGATCGGCGGAACACAATTTATCAAACAATTTCAATAATGAACAATAAGAATAGTTAGACTATGGCTACTAGAGGGGTGTCATCCGCAGGGGGGCTGGGTACGGTTCGGGCTCAAGTGTAAACATGAAATCACTGAAAAATTGGTCAAGCAATTGTCAGACCACTGTGAAAACACATGAATTATGAAATTTTGTTGAATTGAGCTCAACTGTGGTTGAAAAAAAGTTGCAAAAATTTGATGTCGGGAGGCGGATTCGAACCCGGGTCGCTAACTTAGCTAACGCGAACGCAAGTTAACGCTAGTTTTTCGCGAAAAAGTGCATGCCTGGCATGTCGGACAGACTGGAGACTATTTTTATCGGATTCTCCATACAATTTTGCATATACAACGTAATTTCTAGGGGGCGGCCGCCATTGAAACATGGCGAAAATATTTTTTTGAAAATAGAGATTACCTTTTTTTTCGACATTTTCTTCTGTTTCTCGAATACCAGAGCACCTACACCTTCGAAAATTTGGATCCTGACACAACTTTTCACGCTCTATTGAATGGTGTATAGCATGAGGGGTTAATATTACGTGATCAAAGATCAAAGATCAACCTACGAGTACAATTTTTTGGCTGAAGTGTATCCCACCCCTAGGCACTCTGCCCTGAAAGTTTGAGCGAAATCGGACCATTTTGAAAATACTGTGCCATGTTCAGTCGGAATTCTGACGTTCTTACAGAGACCGCGTTTTAAATAATGAGACTTTGGGGGCTGGTAGGGCATGCCTAGAGATGTCCAAAAATGGTCCTAACTCATTTGACCATTTTTGCTTCATTCCCACTCTCAGCTCAATTCTCTCGTGACAGGCGTGATATATGCCAACCTGAGAAAGAAGAGATCGTATACGATTAGATTGTTCAGTTGTTATCCTCTCTTCATTATCTCGAATCATTCCTCCACTTTGATTACGAGCATACAAATTGTTCACGTATGAACTCTGGAATAGATTGAATCAATGAATTAATGAATGATTGAATGAATGGATACATTATGAGGAAGAGCAAGAGGATTGGTATATGAAGTAGGAATGGATTGATTAGTTGATGATGATGATCCTCCATTGGAATTTCCTCCAAATACAACAGGAAGACAATTACCCATTATATAAATACAATGATTAGATCATAACAAGCTGTAAAGACATTACATTATGATTAGACAAACAAATGACTTATCAAGGAGAACATATGATATATGAAATGATGAAGAGATAATTATGATAGATGGACTAGATATTACATTCTCACATGACTACAAGTGCACAAAACGAGAGGTACAATCGATTTAGAGCATAATTCAGAGAGAATTGTTCGGTACGACAATGACGACTTTTACACTTACACAACTACCAAATGACGGATGATGAGTATATCTATCCCCTTGTTAGAAAGATAGGAGAAAGAATAGAGGTACATGAATGGATATCAACCATTAAGAAACACATGATGAAGTGAGGAATAAGTGTTTATTAATCAATTCGAAACAGATAACAATACGAATTGAACAACAATGGTTACAACGGAATATAAAAGTAACAATGAAGATAGTATGTGTATATATTATCGATATCTTTTAATTTCATCTTCCCATTTCTTCTTCATATTCAAATATATTCGAAGTGCAACTCTAGCATCAACAATCGAATCATGTTCTCCCTGTTGAATATCAATACCAAGAATGGTACTTGCTAATAACTTCAATGAGGGATGAGCAGATGGAGGATTAAGCAGTGATCTAAATCATGTATCATTAACATCATTTGTTTTCTACCAACTATTTAATCAAATGGATAAAATATTAACGATCAAGATCTCCTAATGAATAATCATTATGATTTATCTAAAAGATGATAGTATAAACTAACTTAATAGCTTTGCATTTAGCTGTATCCCTTGTCAATTTTCGTGGATGAGATAAAGCCAAAACACGGAAATCATTATTAATTGCATGTCCAACTACAATACGACCCTCCATCATCTTATGAACTTCTCGTTGAACATCTTCGAATCTACAACCTTCAATCAAGACAACAAATTACAAAGAATAAAATTAACATTACCATTGATAAGATTAGATGGACGGATTCCAGATACTGCTGTACGGTAATCAACTACCTAAAATGATAATGTACCGTATGTTGCGTAGAAAGAAGAAGGAAACCTTAGCTTTTGGTTTGACATACTTGTCGTATACAACTTTTCCTTCTTCATTAACAATAGATACTCTAGCTAACGAATCCTCTTTTCCCTCATCACCAATTCCAACGTATTCACAATCAATAGCAATGATTTGTGTTAATTCACCCCTGAGTATTAATTATAAATTATTAAATAACAATATCAACGCACTTCTCCTTATCATCTCCAGTCACTGGAATATCTTCGGCGTGTTTCTTTCGTTTCTCAGAAGATCCTTCTGAGGGTGTAAATTGTTTCCGTTTCTTTCCCTTATTAAACTTTGGGAATTCTTTCTTTTCTTTCTTTGGCTCATTAGCAGCTTCTTCTTTCATTTTCTAAATAATGTTTAATCTTTCAAGATTGATATGATTAGCTGCAACGTGTAAGAATAAAAAGCTTTATTTGACTGATAAAACCACTTACCATTTGTAAGACCTTCCAATTTGGAGCAAGATTTTTCGCTTCAACTTGAGTACCTACGGGCGGAGGGGGGACCATCTGAAAGCATTTAATTCTATATTATCAGTTTGAAGGCAAAAAGTGGAACGAATAATGAAAAAAGTAGAACGGAAAAATAAACCTCATCGAACCGTAACCAAAGGCCAACAAATAGCAAACCATTTCTGTGATTTATTAATTGCTTTTGGGTTATCCAAAAACGCGGCTCCGGGCCCATGAAAAAAATTCCCTTTGGCAGATTAGAAAAGAACTGTGTTAATTTGTCGAAAAACTTAAGAGAAGTTATATATTCACTTCATAAGCCGAAGCGCTAGAATTTATGATATGGGCCGCGTCGAGGGCCGAGTTTTAGGATGTCACATTGCTGTTTAACGGTTCTGGATTCTGCTTAAATAATAAATTAAATTCATAAATCATAATTGATTATTTGATTGAATTGTTGTAAATAATTAGTTTAACTTTTTAGATGCCTCGTCGAAGCATAAAGAAGAGACACTCAAACGAGGAGAATGAAAGTCCAGGTAGTTCGAAACCGAAACGTTGGAAAGAAGATGATTTATCACTCGGTAAGTAGTGCACTCTGAAATAATTTCTGTCAGCTACGGTTCCGATGATATTGCGAGTAATGTTTAGCTAAGAGTTGAACCCTCCTTTCTAGATATGGTAGGAAGAAAACGGGAGAAATTTGGGTGATGTTTTTATACAACTGAGGCTAGAGTAATATTTCGTAAACATGAATGTTTGCGAGATCAGTTACAGTGGATTCTTTTTTAGTAAGTGGACGTGTGAAATGCATCGAACTGGAGAACTTCATGTGCCATGAGAAACTCAAAATTGAATTCGATCTTGATAATAATAATTGTTTCTACATTGGAGGTCCAAATGGAAGTGAGTTGATTACTTAGAAGATAGTTGATTGAATGAATGATTAAAGGTGGAAAGAGTGCACTTTTCGCTGCTCTCAATATTGGTCTTGGAGGACGTGGAAATCATAATGACCGAGGCAATTCTGTTATCAGTTATATTAAAGACGGTAGAAGGTATGTATTCTACGATAACTATTAACAGATCTACTTGACTAATCATTTAATGTGTACAGAACAGCAAAGATTCGAATTACTTTGACAAATCGAGGACAAGGATCACATCCTGATTTTGGAGAATATTCCATTATTGAGAGAACAATTAATCAAAATAGTAGTACTTATTCATTGAAGTCTGTTAAAGGAGGAAGAGGTGTGTATTTAACTCAATTGTTTGTGTATATACAGGGGTCGTAGTATTATTCTATTATATTATTCAGAGACAAAGGTGTCATCGAAGAAGTCAGAGTTAGATAAACTAATGAATAGATATGGTATTCAATTATGTAATCCAATCTTTTGGATGAGTCAAGATAGATCAAGACATTTCCTTCAACAAATGAAACCTGATAAGTTATATGAGGTATGAGAAGAATTAAAAGGAAATGATATGAGACTTTTATTGTATAGATCTTCATTTATGCAACTGAATTGGATCGTACACGTGAATGTTATGGAAAGGTTGATGAAATTGTTAAGGATATCAAAAGAGTTGTTTCTCACTTTGAAGGATTTTTTGTTCTCAAGAAAGCGTTAGTTCATCTCTCTTTAATCTAATGTAATTATTGATTTATTGATTAAGTGAGATTAAGAAGGCTCAAGCACAACGTGGTCAACGAATGAATATTGATTCATTCAAAAGAGAATTGACTACTCTTGGATGGTATCTATTATGGTTTCCATTGAGAGATGCTATAGCTGTATGTTCATTCATTCATATTACAGTAATGCATACAATATTCTTTCAGGACTTGGATGCTCTGGAAAGAAAGCAGAAAGAGACAGATAAAGCATTGAATGAGATTAGAGATAGAATTATTCAGAATAGAAAGGATCGAGCTGCTAAGAATGATGAAATGACCCCATTGAATGATAAACTAGCTCAATTCTCTGATTATTCTGAAAAAGTTCTTTGTGCATTAAAGGAAAAGGTATGGGATAAATAAATTATAGTGATTGATTGAATGATATAGGAGAAGAAGAGGAGTCAGATCAAAATTGAAATTAAAGGATTGCATGAAAATATTGATTCTAAGAAAAGAAAAGAGCGAGAGATGAGGACTACTATTGCAGCGATCGATAAGGAAATCAAAGCGGTATGCATATTTATATTGATTGATGATATGATGAATATATTATATAGAAACAAGCTGCTATGCTTTCTGCTGAAGGTAATGATGAGAGGGCATTGATACAGAAGAAGATTGATAAAATAGATGAAGAGGTTAGTGTGAATGACTATAATGTGATCATAGAAGATGGATAATGATTTAGATGATAAACATTGAAGATAATATGAAGACTACTAAGGAAGAACGTATTCAAGCAAACAATGATTACAAAAATGTTTGTTTAACATCCGTTCCTTATTGGGGGAAAACCTCCTCAAATGAATTGTCCCTCTAGAGATGGTTTAGTCCTTACGAGGAATCGATTATATAATGTTTGATTGATTGTTCAATATTTATTGATTAAGGCTGATAGTGAAACGAATGAATTAGAGGAAGATAAATATGAAGTAGAACAGAAAATGAAGAATGCAGAGAAGGAAATCAGAATGAGTAAAGCTGTTGCTGCTAATGCTATAGCTAGGTTCATATCATATCTATATCTAATATATTCATATTCGTCATATTTAGATTTGGAGATGAAATCCCTAGAATCATTGAAGCTATCAAGTCAAATCTGAATAAGTTTGATTTTGAACCACTCGGTCCTCTTGGTTAGTCAATCGAATATATATGCAAGATATTGATTGATGATAATTAGTGTAATTGTAGGTCAATATGTTACTGTAAAGGATGATAAATGGACATATGCAATTGAAGAAGCATTAGGAAGAAATCTAGCATCTTTTGCTCTTCATTCACAGGTTATTCCTTCATTTCATCTCTTTCAATTTTCATATGTTAATTTTGTGATTGTTCAGAAAGATCGAAGAATATTGGAAGATTTGTGTAAAAAAATGAGAGTGCCGGCGCCTAATGTTGTTGTTACTAAGTATGTTACGTTATCAACTCTTTTCTCTTCACTTATCTCAAGAGACATTTAAGCTCTTATTGCTAAGACTAATTTTTATGCTCCTTACAATTCGTCGTTAATGTGAAATAATATCTCTGAACTATTTTGCTCTATTTGGATCGAATCGTTGTTGATACTTAATTCATGGGCGTAATCCATTATAGTTTCAATGTACCTCCTCATGATACTCGTAATAATGCACCATCTGGAAATATTGATACTGTAGAACGACAAATTCATGTATCTAATCATACTGTAAGTATTGATTTATATTCATTTGATTGTATATAATCGTTTCTTAGGTTCGTAATGTTCTCATTGATGTAGCTAATATCGAAGCTATCATGTTAATCGATAACGATGATCAAGCAAGAGATATCTTGAATGGAAAGGTATACTGTATCTACCGTATCCAATCTCAGTTATCCTGTTAAGTGTCCAATCAATATCCGTCGTGCTTATACATCAACTGGTGGATCAGGATACGGTAGTAATGGGCAAGGAGGTCAATATCGATTTTATCCTGGATTGAATGAAAATAATAATGCTAGATTTCTTATTCAGAATAAGACTTATGATGTCAAGTAAGTATTCATCTCATATCTCATCTATCGATTGTTCATTATTCTTTCATTCCTACAATCGTTTCTCCTTTCGTCCTTATAACTTTAAAACATTTTGAACAAGATTAATTGGGTGGAAGATACTGCTTTATCGGGTAAAAGACAATGACAAAGGAGCATATGAATAGATGGACTGACACCAAACCAACCTTATGTTAGGCAGGGGGGGGGGAATGTTCCTCGAGTATTGAGAGATCACCTGTGATAAAGAACAAGAGAAATACTAGGACCAAAGTGTTGTAAAGCAATTTTGGCATCTTCGTAATACATTTTTGTAGTGCATTGAAAGCAGTTGTGGATAGGGAGAAGAATCATTTACGTGAGATAATGTTAAGATTGAATGAGGTATATATTAGATATTATATGAAGATGAAGATGAATTGATGACTCATCAATATTATAGGTAAAATCTAAAGTTGTAAAGTTTGAGAAGGAAAGAAATCGATTGGATCGAGTGATTGGAGAATTAGAGAGAAAGAAGAGTAGTCTCACAATTCAAAAGAGATCATTGAAAAGAGATTTAGAAGCAGTTGAAGATAAAGAAGATGATGATACTCTACTGGAGAATTTGGTATGATATGATATATGATTATTATGATATGAATTATATGATTATAGAGATTAGGTAAAGAAGATCAATTGAAGTCAATTGAAGAAAGTACAAATGAAAGAGAAGAAATCAATAAGGTTCATCCATTCATTCATTCATTCATTCATTCATTCATTCATTCATTATGTAATCATTATATTGTAGATATTGAAAGTAGCAGAGGGAAAGTTGAAGATAGTGACAGATGAAGTGAATGAAGCCAAAGAAGCTGTTGATAATGCTAATGTTGGATGTGAACCATTAGAGGTATGTATAGACTATATATACATAATGAGAAGTATTTATATTATTATAGAAAGAATTAGATGAAATCAAGAAAGAATTAGATAGAATGGATGCTACTCATGAGAAATATGTTGCTAATCAAAAGAAGATTATTGAGGAGAAAGAGAAATTCCATGATGAATTCGTTCGACTTGAAAGGTTCTATATTCATTCATTAATATCATTTAATGAATTAGTCTATTTCTTACAGTATTAGTCGGGATCATGGAGGTAAAACAACACGAGGAAAAGATGTTTATGTGATAGTTGATCTTTGACCTTTTCAGAGCTAAAGATGAAGCAACAGAAACATCAGAATTAGCACATTCTGATAAAATGAAAGCAGCATTTGCATCAACAGGAGGAAAACCTGCTGAATATGATGACCCCCCTGATATGGATACTATGCCATCTACTGATGATGCACAGAAAATGTATGAAGATATTGAAAGAAAGATTATTGCTGCTGAAGATGCTATGGGAGCTAATGTTGTTACTGAAGAAGAATATAAGAAAATGATTGAGGAATATAATATTAACTCTAAATATCTTAGACGACTTAAGAAGATTCAAAAGGTATGAATCTATTCCATTTCATTCATTCATTATATTCATCCATTCAATATAGATTTTGGAACAAGCTCAAACTAATCGAGAGATCAAATTACCATTGGTTAGACATGCAATTACTATGAGATTGAAGATGTCATTCCAGAACTTAATGTCTATGAGAAGTTTTGGTGGAGAATTAAGAGTTTGTTCTTTTTATATTATTGATTGATTGATTGTTGATAATATCTTATGATGTATGATGATAGATGAATCTGTCTTCATCTCTTATTCATTCTTCATATGATATACAATAGTGAATTGGTATAGATAGATAGATTATAGGTTCGTAATAGAGCAAAAGTGATTGATATAAGTGTACATACTCATCCTCGTATTGATGAAGATGAAGATGCAAGAGAAGAAAGAAGAAAAGCTAATATCATTCAAGATCTCAAAGGTATTCTATTCAATTCATTCAATCTATTATCATAGTCATTAAGGTTTATCTGGTGGAGAGAGATCATATACTACAGCTTGCTTCATTATGTCATTATGGGAGATTATGGAAGCTCCATTTAGATGTATGGATGAATTTGATGTCTTTATGGATATGGTCAATAGAAAGGTAATCAATCTATAAGTTCATTCAATTTAATCAATATTATTATAGATTATTATGGATCTACTTGTTAAACTAGCAACAGAACAATTTTCACATAATCAATTTGTATTCTTTACACCTCAAGGAATTCGTGAATTAGGTGAAAGAAATGGAGTTCAAATCTTTGAAATGCCTCGTGTTAGAGATTAATTTATTCATTTCAATTGTTATCTACCTCTTATTCTTTCATTGTGTCGTTATCGCATTGTCTCTATCTATTATTCCTACTCTTAATTACTTTATTTATCTCCTCTTTACTTGTAAATATAGTGTATAATTTTTAAACGAGTTAACTAGAGAAGATTCTCATATTTTCTGTAAACATGTTGATTAGGCTGCTAAGCTATTTGTTATTATTTTTGATTGATTCGTTGTTTTAATATTCTCATCTCATATTCATTTGTTCATCTCATCTCAATTCATTCCTTCACTTTAATATCTCTTTCTTATCTCCGGTACTTATTTACCTCATCTTTCACTCAATTCATCTCAATTCGTGTGAAGATCTTTCATTAATCTCAATAAATTGTTGCTAATAATTGATATACTTTTTATGGTGATCGTTTAATCGATAATATCATACTGAAATCAATATTTCTTCTCGAATTACAGTAATATCGTGATATTATTATTAGTGGAATGAAATGGAAAGCTTGATGATTCAATATTGCCTATTATATATTTTATATTATACCGTATCTGCAAGTACAATCGATTTAAAATACTACAATAATGATGAGGTAGTTAACTACACATTATTGTACTGAAGTTATACTGTAGGTGACAGGAGGGAACTATAGTATAAGAGTAATAACAATTGAAGAAGCATTTCGAGTTATACTCATACCAAATAGTGGAGATAGTGATTTGTATCTATCATACGGAAAGAAAAATGTAAGTTGATTGAATGATTACGGTATTATGATTAGTATTGATTGATTGGAGGTATCATTCCATATTGGAGGTCATGATGCATCATCAACTACATGTGGTGTAAGTATATACATATACTTATCATATCATTTATAATAATAGTAATGATTAGATAGATTATTTGGATATAAGGAAGGAATCATCATTCAATCGTCGTCCAATATATCTAGCTGTATATGGACATCCATCTCATGAAGTATCTTCATATACTTTAGCCATAGTTAGTAAAAGTGATGATGATGAAGATAGGATAGGAGAAGATATTGATTCATCTAATGAATGGAATATAAGTATTCAAGAATTAGCTACTATAATAGAAGAAGATGTTGGAAGAGATAGTTCAATAGATGATATAATACCATCATATGATACTGTATTCTCATTCTTAGAAATGGTTTTCACCATATTATTAGAATTTTTATTGTAGTAGTCATATACTAATTACTTATGTTGTGAAATATGTATTAATTAATAACGTGTACATACATATGCAATATACTATCATATCTTCTAGTATTCACTTTGTACAATTGTATATTTTGCATAAAAAATATTTAATTTCTAACATGTGTACTTGGGTGGATACAATTTATGTGTCATGTTTTGTTTCATTAATATATCTGTGTTGATATTTTTACACGTGTTTATACGAAATTATCTTGATAAAATAAAAAAAAGAGACAAAATTATGAAATAGTCAACTGGTTCAATGTGGACTCCACTGATTAAAGATATACTGTAGGCATATAGTGATATTGAAAAAATTGTAGGTATGGAGGGATTTAATCTACTCATTCAATCATATGATAGAGGAATACAATCTAGATCGATATCTGAACAACTGGCTACAGTAGTCAATACAGTATCACTTGTTAAGAAGTAAGAAGTACTTATCGATTTATGAATACTCAATGTTTTACCATTTCAGGAATCCATTTCCTCAATTTGTCAATTCAATAGTAGTTCGATTATGTGAATCATTCGTTAATGGGTATTCATATATCTATCTATTCATTATATAATATTGATTATAATAGATCAAATTGTCTTCGTGCTTCGATTGCTCGTGCCCTTGGACAAATGGAATCTGAATTACTTCTTGTATTCTCACATAATGAAGTATTACTTACCATACCTTCCCCTTGTACACTTTCCTTTCAGTAACCTTATAATAATATACTAGATGAAATATATTATAGGTGTGTCGTCGTCTATTAGTTGTATCTCATAGTAATGATCCAATAGCTCGATCTCATACTCTTACTTCATTAGGTTCAATTGCTCCTCTTGCTAAGGATAACAAAGAGGTATCTATCTATTCCATCTATCATTCAATTCATTCTAATCTATTGTATATAGGTACACAATGTAGTCATTGAATCTCTCTCATCATCACATAAGGATGAGTTCTCTTCTGCTTGTAGTGCTGTTGCTGCATACTGTAGATTATCAACGTATATTTCTCATTTATATATATCATAAACATTTAGTTATTTAGTGAATTCACTCGTACAATTCTAGCACAGATCTCAGATTATCTTCTATCAACTACATCTCCTATTGATCGAAAGGTATCACACTGTATTCTAATTATTATTGATTATATTAACTTAATTTAGATTCAACTAGTATTGATATTCTCTGATATTCGATCAGATCAAGAATCAACTCAAGCAATATTTGCATTAGGAGCCAAGTTATTCGAATTGAATACAGATTATTCGGTGCGTTCCACATATATTGATTTATTGATTGATATATTTAGTTCCATTCAACTCTTCTTTCATCTCTCACTTCATTAGCAATTCGAACGCGATTCTCTATTGTTGATCAGGTACTATGACATGTTGATCTCTAATGAATATATATATTGAGTTATCATTACTAGTAAAAGTAGTATCATCCACTGTCGATACATCTCCATCTCTAACATATATTACTCTTATCAATGTATCAAGATTGGCTAAACATTCTCATATGTGGACTAGAGAACATATTATGGTTTGAATGATTTAGATAGTATTAGTAGATAGATTCATATAATCCATTCAGAAATTATGTGAACATCGATCTCGTATGATGATTGATAATGATGTTTGTTGTGCATTGATTGATTCTTTAGTTGTATTAGCCAAGAGAAGATTACCATCACATCTATCTACATTACAAGGTATACTTTATATCTATTTATTTATTTATTTATTGATTGATAGAACTACTATCTGAGATGTCTCCATTATATGGCCATGAATCTCCTCGAGTACGAGCTTCATATCTTGCCTTCTCTGGTATGATTCTCAATATATCTATTATACATTATGATGTATATATTTAGTTCATGTATTTGTCTCATCTCCTACTGATATTCATAGACATAATATATTGAATGCTATCACTTCATCTCTTAGTTCACCTCTTCCAAAGGATGCTTCTGTTAAGGTTCATTCATTCATTCATTCATATCAATCAATAATTATATTGAATAGGTAGCTCGTGTAGCGGGAGTCTTTCTTATCTGTGACTCAGTTCCCGATGATGAAGCTGTTAATCTCGTGAGTCTATTCATTCATTCATATATTCACTCCATTCATTCATTCATCTCTAGGTTCTATCTCTATGTGATCTTGGATTGAATCATTCCAATACATCTCTATTCATTCATCTATTCTCACTTCTATCACAAAAGAGAAAATGTCTTATTACTCCAATTGCACAATGGGCTAATAATGCACTTAAGGTATACTGTATCTCGTATTGATTTTTTACTGTTAAAATATACATACTGATATCAGAGTGAGTGTAATCTCTCTCGTTCTCAACTATCATTTATGGCATATCCACCATATGGTCAATCTAATCTATTTGATATTACTCCTATCATTTCACTTCCATATACTCTTCAATATGAGGTTCATATCATATCTATTCATTCATTCATTCATTCAATCAATCGATCAATCAATATGTTTAGGTTGCTCGAACAGGATTTCGTAATGGTCATTGGTATGATGTTAGTAGACCTCTATTGGAGAAAATGAAAGGATTGGTATGATCTTTCATCTCTAATTTTCAATAATTTCATTATTCTATACATATTTAGAGTTTATCTGATCATATGCATGGATGGATAACTTCATTATATCATCTCTCATCATCTCAACCTCGTTCTTTTTGTGTTTCAGATATGAAATCAAGTGTTGAACATTTGACACGGGCGAGATATGGATTGAATGTATATAGAGATATTCTATTTCAATCAATCAATATCATATAACATCTATTATAGAATATGTCTCGATCATCTTCTATTATTCGACCTCATTCATTTTGTTATCGATATGTTGAAGCATTAGAGAAGACAAGACTAGCACAGTTAGTATATATTGATTGATTGATTGATTGATTGATTGATTGATTGATCGATCGATCGATTGATTGATTGACATATTGTTTCATTATAGACTTCATCTACTATCTTCTATATTTTTATTTGTATCCTCAACTGAAGATGATCCTTTGAGACATTGTTCATATCGATTGAATGGAGTTCTTGAATCTGTTGTACCCAAACTGAGAACAGTGAGTAGATGAATGATATTGATATATCGATTGATTGATTATATTGATTGAAGTCAATGGAAGAATGGCATTTATTGATTCGTCGTGCAGTAGATGGAGATGATGCAACTATTGATTATCTTTTATTAGAATATTCATGTGCATCAATTCTATTAAATGGAGTTAAATCAATGATTGAGAGGAAACCTCGATTGTGAGTTATCAACCTTATCCTTCTCTCATCTCATATATGATATATTGAATAGAATGACTGGACCTCCATCAATATCATGTCAATGTGTATCATTAGTTAATACTCGTTCACTTCTATTATGGGCTACTTCATCTATTCAACAATTAGGAGGACGTAATGCTGTTATCACAAGAGAGGTTAGTTTAATCATATCATATATTAATACTAATCTATTCTTTTCTATTTAGATTCTTGAACATTTCATTGTTGTATTGAAGGAATTGTATACTCGACCAATCTTTGTTCCTCGTTTCTTCTTTCAATCAACAAGAAAGACTGATATTAAGGTATCCTTACCATATCATCTAATCAATCAATCAATATCTCTTCTAGTTATCAGTATCACCAGGATCACAAGGAGAATTGAGTGTGTCACCTAAGATTCCAGTTCCTATTCGTATAGATGGAGTCATCACTTCTACAGTCAAAACAACTATTGAATCCATTACTGTATCTGCTAATATTCATTATTACAATGCATCTGGAGTATGATTAAGATCATTATTCAGATTGATCTTTGATCTTTATAGAGAGATACGATAGAGAGAAGAGTAGTTGATACACATGATGGAATATTCTTCACAGCTCAATTCCTAATGCATTTCACTGAGGTATATTCATCTTGTCTTTCCCCTTCATTCATTTAATCAATAATATTAGGCTGCTCAATTGGATTTCTCAGTTGAATTTGTAGATGAAGAGAGAAGAAAGACATGGTTATCAGATGCAACTGCTACTCTTCGAGTTGATGTATCTACACGATAGAAGAATGTATTATTCATTTATATCATTCATTCATCATATAAACGGGTATAATATTCATTTAGTACAATCACATCACTTTATCAATCTAAAAGAAAGACAATTGGATAAATGTATTACTACAAAATTCAATTAGACTATAATATATGAATTTTTATACAGAAAACTATATGAATGAGTTAGTATTAGATATTAGTAAGTAAATGAATGAGTAAAATAAAGATTCATAGAGTATGCCATTGAAGATTTGATTCCATTTTTTGATGAATATGTAATGGACGAGAACATCGAATACATCTAAATTATATTTAATCTATCATTTCCCATTTTTATCTTTAATCCATTTGATCTTTAATCTTCTCTATCTTTTTTCAAATCTATTTTATAATAGATTGCTCATTGATGTGATCTTATATTTCAAACCGTTCAAATATTTGATCTTTGATCTATCTACCGTATACCTTTTACATTTGTGTGTATGTACTGTAGATATCTTTCCTTCAGCTTCTTGTAATACTCTATATCTCTTATCATTCTTTTCATGTGCTTCTTTCCATGCCAATTCAACTCGAGGATCAATTCCTATTACATCTAAATATATCTATACATACATCATAAACAGAGATAATCTATTATACATCTCTTTTCTTCTTTTGCATTTTCTCTTTTCTTCGCCCATTCGTCTTTCTCCATTAGTAATGAATTTTGTTGATGAATCTACAAATCAATCAATATAATCTCTGAATCAATCAATAATATTACATGATCTCTTAATCGTGCATATCTTAAATTCTCTGCTTCTTTAGCCATTTGATCTTCTTCCATTTGTCTTTTCTTGAATGATTCCAATTTGTTGATGTTTTCTCTTATATAAATCAATATTATCTAGAGTATCCATGTATAGTATCATACTGTAATGTATAATTCTTTTCTAATTGTCTTTCCTTAATCTTCATATTCATTCTAGCTTCTCTCCATCCATGTTCATCTGGTCTATTTCTCCACCATAATGTTTCATTATCTATTACTGGACGAATTTTCTTCATTTCTATCTTAATAAATATTAATTTACTCGTTTATCTTTTGCTTCAACAAATTATTCGATCTGCTATTTTTGGGAATAACGAAAATGCAGTTGCGAGGTACAATCGTTCATAATGGATAACCCTCATGGCAACACTCATTAACCAGCTGATAAAGTTGTTTACATTTAAAAAATTATCCAAAAAAATTGAATGAACAAAACTTGTATAACCTGAAATTGCAGACTTTTCTTCCAAGAATCGCGATCATGTTCTTTAGTTATTTCTTTCATTTGATTCTCTTCTGCATATCTAATTGAATTGATTTATTGATTAATATTATTGATGAACTCACTCTTTTGCTGCTCTATCATTACTTCGTACATCAATAATATCTTCATTATCTCTATGAGCAATACGACGTCTACAATTCAATTCAATTCAATTCATTCATTCATTCAATCAAACCTTCTTCCATCATCAATTTGTTCTTCTAATTCCTTTGCATACATATCTTTTCTTCTATCATTCATTCTTCTTTTTTCATCATTATCTTCTTGTCGAAAAATACAGATATCAGCCTCAATATGAACTTATTGAAGAATAATCGATATTTAAGATACCTTCTCTCTTTTCAACTGCTCTCTTGACTTTTCATCAATAAGATCTTGATTGACTTTATGAACAAGTGAATTTAGAGCTTTTCTTCTATCCATTTCTTCCTACAATCAATCAATAATATCTTCATTACTATGAATTCAAACCTTCTTAATTGATTCTTCTTTCAATCGTAGATCATTTTCATACATGATTGCTCTTTCCTTAGCTTCATTCATTTTCTTAATATCTTGATCAGTTTTCATATTCATTTCCATCATATATTTCTCTTCATCTCTACATTGATCACATATTTCATCTCCTCCTATATCTTCTATTACTCTTTTAGAAAAGAATTGAGATGATTCACCTAAATCTGAATCCTTTCAGTTACAAGTCATTTATTAATCTTCTTTTCATTTCATAGAGCTTTTTTTTTCGACTAAAAAAAGATGAATCTAACCGAATCTATCTTGAACTCCATTATATTTAGTTCTAATTGGTTGTTCATCTTTGATATATTTCATATTATCTTCATCATTATCCATTCTAAATCTATCTAGATCTTTTGTTAATGGAAGTATTCCATTTGAATCAAATTCATTCATTATTCCATTATCATTCATTCCATATCTATGTCCTCTTCAATCAAATCAATATATCATCCATTACTGTAATATAATCAAACCGATCGATATCATTCTCTATATCGATTCCTTCTTGCATTCCATAAAGAGGATTTAGACTTCTAGGATGAGATATCTTCAATCAATAATCAATAATGTATTAGTATAACAAGAATGAATATACATGATGAATAGGATCAGAAGGTGGATCTTTTAATGAATCAGGAATATTCGCCAATGGAGGTGGAATATCGATTGATTCTTCTCCATCAATACGATATTCTCTTCTATTGATTATTGGATCAATCAATAAATTAGATGATGGAATTTCTAATGGAGATGGTGATGATAATGGTGAAACTGAACGAGATCAATATAGTAAATGATAATTTATCTATGCCGTTAAATATATTATATATATATGGTGAAATGTAAGAATAAGCACAATTGAGCAATATACGTATGCTTACATCTTGTATCATATCTTTTAGTAATAGATACATTCTCTGGAGGACGAAATCGAGGAGCATCGAATGAATCAAGAGCACCTTTAGTATATCATTCATTATCATTATTTCATGAATCTTATATCATCTTTTACAATAATCTCTACACAATTCATCTAAATTGTCGCAAAACCCCTTTGTTAGCTAATGATATGGTTAATTTCTCAATGTTATTCATTCGGATTTAAAAAAAAGAGAATCCGAATATGTTTCAATGAAAATTTTTATTAGGCAATATTTTTGTTCTGGCAGATCATCGTGTCAATTAAAT